>VCRD01006583.1:0-18429 GCA_006783055.1 Trinorchestia longiramus
TCCCCAGCGCCTCCCCAGCGCCTCCCCAGCGCCTCCCCAGCGCCTCCCCAGCGCCTCCCCAGCGCCTCCCCTCGCTTAATAACAGTAACAGGTTCACTGAGACTAGGCAAACGTGTCGTTTGCTGCCTACGATGTACTCAAATGAAAGAAATGACATCACGCACAACAAATGCTGTTCATTCATGCCGTGTTTGGGGGCCGAGGAGAGTCAACGTTGTTAAGCAAGTACTGTAGGATGAGTCGAGTTATTATTAAGTGGAATTATAAACAATAAAACTCATTAATTCTACATTATTTTTGCACGTTTTGTTTCAGTTTAGGCAGTGCCCTATTTGCCTATGATATAATTTGTTTGAAATATTTAGTGTTTTATGCATATAGCTAAAAATAAAAAAAAGCATTTAATATTCTGATGGAACATTTAGCACTTACAATGAACTAATATAATGGCTTCTCAATCAGAGCGTTTCTCTTATACTGTTTAGCTAAAACGTCCAGTATTTTGCATAATAGTGATTACATAAGCCATACCTCACAAAGCAGCGAAATGAATGTAGAGGCTAAGAAAAAAAAGAGACCAACAAATTTTACTGTCTCTTCAAGGATGCTGAATGTAAATTTTGATCCGTGTACTTCTGAAGTTACAGTTGTCTGTAATTCGCTCACTAGACATTTGTCTACTTAATATCGGCAGTATAATATGTTGTATTGCATATTAAAAAGAGGTCACTTTAATACCTAAAATTCTTTAAAAATGTTCTGTTAAGACCTATTGTAGGGTATGCTTTTGTACACGCTACTATTAAATTCTATATCCGTTGGCCTACTGTTCGTGGCCATTCGAACTTCACATTCCAAAAGAAATCAACTAGCTTGGTTAGACTATCACTCTTTGTAACCTCCTCCTCTTCCTCTTTCCTGAGATGTCTTCATGAAATCTATCTCCACATTCACCACTTACATCCCCTGCACGCTTGGCAGAAAAGAACAAATGAGAATGTAGAAAAAAGTTTCAGTTGTATGCTGCTCTAATTTTCTACGAATGCATGTTTACCCAGTCAATTAACCAGTTATATCCCCAGTTATACAACCCAACTTACAATATAACTAGTTTGGTTATAGTAAATAGCAAGGACAATATAAATAATCTAAATTTATTTAAAATTTTGTACACAACAATTATAGTTCAAGTAGATAACAGGAACTCTTCCCAACTAAAGTAAAAGTATAATGCAAAAGTGTTTTTCACTAGAAATTATATATGAATAAGTTTTTTAATCATTTAGTTATAATTACTTATGCACTCCCTTGAATAGAAACTTCAAGACATCCCAAGCTATGAAGTTCTTTCCCGTTAAAATTACAACTTAGCACCAGCTGCCTGAAAGCATCGTTTCTGCTGACAATGTGAATACATTCAAAAATCGTCTCGACAAATACTGGGACTACGAATCCCTAAGTATTACAAAATACTGATTTTATGTCCCCAACTCCCAGGGCCAGTGCATGATTGTGATAAATGCACGTGACTGAAACGCCTGTGCGTGAGTGAAATGCGTGTACGAGACTGAATTGACTTACGGGATTAAGATGTACGTGCATGATTGATGCCCATACTTTAGACGTCATGTTACTTTGGTATCAATCCAAGAATGGCCCAAGCGGTTCATCTCTACTCCCTTATTCTGTTCTATTCTTAATGTTTATAAAAAAATCCTGATATAGAGCGCCTGCATTCACGACACCAGTTTCTGCGAGAGCTCAAGCCACGAATTTAGTAATTAAATGAAACCTAGAACAAACACGTGACAAATTATTTAAACATAACTCACCCCCTGCGTCATAAATAGTAAATAGCAAGAAAATTGTCAAATTCTCTAAGTCGCAATTGAACGTAAGGCCTGTAACTAAACTATCCTACACAAAAACTTCAATCTCGTTAGAAAAGATGAACTCTAACCAAAATAAACGCGCAAAATGGCGGTAACTCCCCTTCCACTAACTCTTGGCCTCGACGGAATGAGTAGCCTATAATCTTCATCGAGCAGGACGCTGTTCAAAGATTCGAATTATACACAGGAGCTCCAATTCCTGTTCGAACAAAGGGGCCGTTAAGGAAGCTGTGGAAACAATCTTCTCCGTTACTATAACTCAAGTCGAGAATAAAAGCTCTTCTTATCACGTAATATCCTTCCGATGTTTGGACGACCCTCTATTTTTATCGGTTCCGAAGCTTCATTCCTTCATGAGATGCTTCCTGCCCAGTAATGAAGACGCTCCTGCACAATGGGACGGAAGGAGCCTTACGATGATCATCGTTACAGATCTAAATGAGACCTCCACACCCTGCAGAAACCTTTGGCCTAGCACTGGCTCATGAACTGAAGTAATAACAATCAATGCATGAGAGATTATATAAAAAGCAATCAATTTCAAGGAACAGAATTTAAATCACTATCTAGAATAGTTGCTTTGCATTTTTCACACATGAACAGCTTCCAAAATTTCGAAAACAACTCTGGAGTAATTTTCAGTTTATATTCTTAGTTAACACAATGAGAATATCTCTAACAAGTCTATGCTGCAGATTCATTGCCAACATGACTTAAAAATTTTTTTGCCGGGGTCAGAGTTTTCAGATGAAAATTACATGCGAGAATTTGTTTACCCAAAAAAATTAAAGGGTTAATTGGACCACTCTAGATAAGATAAACTTTTAAAAGTCACGGTGAACTGGGCAGCATTTACGCCTCTCCTCTCCCAGGCTGAAATATCCTGGATTTCTGTGCTGCGACAACGGCCATAAACATTTCAAATCTCATAGAAAAGAACAAGAACACCAGGAATTTTCCTGCAGACAAAATGACTAGGCAGTGGTGTTCAGCATGTGGGCAGAATTTTTGGAGCGATTATGCTGGGCGTAAATCATGCGAATGCGTTCAAATGGACCGAGTGCACTCGAATCCAAACGTAGTGGCCGGACATGCGACACCCTTCCTCGGGCTCGACGCGCCGGCCGGATACATTCACTGCGCTGGTTCCTAACTTACACCCTACGCCACCCAAATACCTCGTGCGTGGCTTCCTAAATCACATCCGGATGCTGCTAGGATACTTGCAACAGGGGGTTTCTAATCTATGATCGCACCCTGCTGGGTTTTTAATACATGGATTTGTAACTTCCACTCTTGCCACTGGGTACTCAATCTGTGGATCAGCAAGTTATTCATGCATGTGGGATTTTAACCACCACATGCGTAGCGCTCAAATACTCTCCATGATTAGAGTTGAATCATAACAATTTTTCCTTCATTGGAAGTAAAATGTGTGACTATAATGAACTATTTAATGATGGTAGCCGAATCAGGGCTACTTTTTCCTATATTCTTTAGCCATGCTGTCTACAATTTTGCATAATAGTGATGACAAGACTGCCTCGGTATTCAACCAACATATGATTTTCAGCAATAATTCTAAAGTCGGTTGGCACCCGTTGGTAAATTATAAGACCATCTAATTGAGCTGTTGTGCACGGGACAATCTCTTTCACTAGACTTATGCTTCAGCAGCATCATGGCATCGTTCTGATTTTTACGCACTGCAAAACTTCTTCATTTGCCTAATGCCCGTATCACACCTATAAGCACAAATAGAAAAGTGGCATCTTAAAGTTCCCATACCACTAACTGTCTCTGCATAGCTCTTTCCGTATGAATGCTTAGCACAGATAGCCCATTTTTAGCATTTTGCAAAGTATGCAGAAGTTTTGAATGCATAAATTAATTTGTCTTTCTAACTTAACGAGTGCATCTCATAGTTCAATAGAAATATTAACAACCATAAGAATTAATACCCAGAAAAAATGAGAGTTACACTTTCATGAAAGACTTAGAAGTATCCTGCTCACACAAACTTGTTCCTTATCTCAATCAAATGTCAGTTATTAATGGAATTATGATCAATTTGATCACAGATGTAGAATTGTAAGTACATGCATGTACAATAAGATAACAAAGTAAAAAATGGCTTCAGGAGAATGAACTGCCCTCTGTTGCTTGGAGACTGTGGCCAATCTATTACGTATCAGTTGCTTTTTAAATTATGAGATTGTACTGCCTCTAAGCCAAAAGTTATTAAATGTAAGATTGCCTATTTCAGGCTCCATGTCTATCCTTGGTCTGTTCGCAATCAGAAGTGTGACTTCTTTTCTATTCACCTCTTAAATCTAAGCTATTTAAATAAGATACGAACCCACTCATGGTACTCATCTCAGTGCATTTTCTTTCAATCCTCGTCTTCGTTGTACATCATTTATGTTTTATCGATAATAAAAGTGTCAGTGAAGTGACTCAAGTTAGCTGAGGAACTCTTCTCTCGTCCGAGGTCTGCATTATTTGAAACAAAAATATAATATTAACGCCACAAACCTAGAAACTTGTGCAATTTCCGTGGAATGGGCGAAATAATTGTTCACTGTAAATCAAGGAAAAGGCACTAAGAGTTACTCATCGGTAATAAAGCTAGAACTTCAGTAAACTGAGCTCCATCATCACACTCCTGAACTTCATAAAAACTTTAGAGGCATTATACTATCTTTCCTGGATTTTTGCGTACGCAAGGGTGTAACTTTTGACACTTGCTTCCAAACAGCGCCGTAAAACGGGAGGTTTTGCTGGGGCAGAAGCGGTGCGCTGCTGTGACCCTATAGCTGTACGTCATGGCTCCCCTCCTCTGTTTCGAGGGGAAAATCTCGTGATCAATTTTACAGTGGCAAGGCTTGCGCTCAATTTCTGCCGTTTAACCTAACTAGAAAATTTATTAAGCTAAAGGTAATCTTGTAAGAAATGACTCTTTAACGGGAAAATACTTCGCTGGTGGATATGCCCAAAGGCCATTTTTTCGTAGGAGCGATCGAGAGTTACGTGCACGTAAAAGGTTCACAACTCGAAGCTGACTACGACGGGAAAATTGAATCGCTTTAAAATAGAGTCTCAAAATCGTATTGACTTTTCAAAAACAGCTAAGATGATATTTCAGCAGAGTTGCTGTGAGGCTTTAGTATCAATACGGAGAGTTATTGGCGCAAAAATAGTTACAGTCGGCAGTAAAAACGTCCAAAATGTTTTCAGTGTACGTGCGACAAAATGTAAGGCTAACTTGCTCCTCTCTCTTTGAAAATACGAAACACCTTCATGGAAAGAGTGTTTTTGAGAAATATATTTCTGGACTGGTAAAGAGATTTTTTACTTCAGTCGAGCGCCATTTATTTAAGGAGCTAGCGACCGCCGCCACTCACAATATATCGCTGATGCTGCACAACGTAAGGAGGGCACACCGCTGTACAGGATACTGACCTCCCCAGCCTTGTTCTTGCTCACCTCTTGATGTCACATCTCCAGAGGGTCAACGCGGTGGAAGCGGCCCACCACTTCCCATGACCTACATCCAACCACAGACTTATGATTCTGACATGATGTCAGATCTCCAACACACGAAATACTGAAAACTTTTCTCACTTATAGTTAACTGAACGAATTTCGGACTTAAGTATAATATAATTGTTCTTTAACGAGTTTACTTCTAAAGGTATTCAATTCTTTCGAAAGTGTAATGAATCAGAGAATTATCGGGGCCGTGTGTCGGGGATACTTTGTTAAAACGATCACAACTCCGACTTGAAATCGTCAGAGTTACATACATATACGTACAATTTTAATCATTGTATTTTTATAATCAAACACGGCCCGCACGTGAAAAAATTAAAGTTTTGTAATGAAATTTGTTATTAGCATTATGATCCTGGAACATTGAAATTAAATGAATTTTCAACTTAGACTAGAAGGCTCGTAACGAAAAAATAACGCATTTTACAATAATGCAGCACCTTTGGTATTCCACAATACAATGCTAAAAATACATGCATTGCAAATGTAATCAATGTTGTGTGTAAAAATTATGTTTTTGATACGCAAATATCCATAAAAATGAAGAAATTTTCAGTGTACTAAACCCCAAAAAAAATATTTCCGAATTCTTTGCTGGCTTTACAACGAAAGATTTACAGTTGTAAAACTGTGAACTTGTCTGGAGTAGCACAGCAGATCGCACAGTCAGAGTTGACTACAGAGTGCACAGTAAAGGATGCAGAATAAAATTTGTACGTCGTAAAAAATAAAAATTGTATAACATAAAAATACAACTTGTATACTGTAAATATTTAAATTTGCATATTGTATGAGCTAAAACCTGTAAATTGTAAAAGGTAAAACTTGTATATTGTAAAAGTAAAAACTAATACATTCTATAAGCTGAAACTTAGTTATCGTAGTAGGTGAAACGTAAACATTGTGAAAGATAAATTTTGGATATTATGAAAGGTGCATTTGTACATTTTTAAAGGTAAAACTTTTATACCGACCAAGATAAAACTTGTACACTGTAAAAGCTGAAACATGTATACTGTACAAAGTAAAACTTGTAAATTGTCAAAAACATAGGCCGAGATTGAACTTGTATAATGTACAACACCGACTAAATGTAAAAGACTTGAACGTTTAAAAAATGTGATATTTATGTTACTACAATCAATGCACATTTGGTAGCAAATTAATTTTCAACGAAAATTCAGAAATTACAGCGACAAATTCTTCTAAAAATCTTTTCTTAAATTCATTACAGATGGTAAATGATTAAAGTTTTCAAAACAATTTTGAAGTATTTATCAAATGTAGTATTCCACCCTTCATCAGAAAGTATTAACAGCAGCACCAGTAGCCATCAGGTGCACACCACAATGCTACTGGAACAACTTGAAATAAATGATTTTGCAACGTCTCCTAATAAACTGGCTAAGAGATATAGAAAGAAGACTTTCGTTGATATTAGAAATCATCGTCTCGAACTTTCTTTGTGTATAACATAAAATAATCTACGATATTTTCTAGAATTTCAGTGCACTGAAATAGCAGTGATTGTCTAGACTCAGTTCAGTCAGAATCTGTACGTAAAGGTTGTTTAATCCCAAACACGGTATATTAATATAAACAATTTTTCAGACAATGTAAGACTAGAAAATAGCCCTTGTCACTTAATACTTCACATCGTATTTTTGCAAACAAAAATAGCTATAAACGACGATTGAAATAGCATAAGGAATAAAAGCTACGTCAATCGTACAACAGTTTCGCAGATGTAACATCACAGACGCTGAAGTGCCGACGAATAGATAAACAATTCAGCATTTTTTCCAAAAAACAAGAATTGCAAACTAGATCGCAAATCCATGCGTCCCTCGTCACGAAGAGCGACGTGGCGAAGCTAGGCAAGATTTTGGGAGTTTATGCAATGGATGTAAGGACGGAAATTGAAATTCCAGAGACGCAATCGTCGGCGGGGCGGTCGCTTCACATTGCCTTGCTCTTCTCATACAACAACTGCGCTCAAACCCTATTGCATTTTACCTCAAGCCAATGCGGTGCAGCTCAGAAAATGTGCATTGGTAGAGCCACCGTAAAAGCGAACTTGCAAGCTACGCTTACATGATGTTATGAATGAAGTTAGGTCTTGCTTGAATTAATGCTTGCAAAAAACTCAGTGGAGAAGTAAAGAGAACATAAGATTTAAATGTAACACAATGGAATATTATTGTCCGTATAATAAAGTTTTTTGTTCATTTTATAACCTTTTTTCATATAAGATTCATTTAAGTTGTAAAATGTCTTTGAGCATATAGAAGTTCTGATGCTCTCACCTACTTAGCTCTAAATACTCCAAATTGTTTCTATTATAACTAAATAATAATAAATGAATAATTATGCATTCAAACTTATTTTAATCAACGAAGAGCAAATTATCTTTAGGATAGTGACAATAATATGCACTTGATCCCTTAGACCAGGAGGATAGCTTAATCTCGCAAAGTCAATTAGAGGAAACAACACAGCCTACACTTCTTGCCATAAAAAACACACTCAATTACTTGCGACCGTCAGTAATTTTTCCCCCGACCTCGTCAGACTCAAACTTTGTGACCAGTGTCATGAACTCGCACACCAGGTCTGCTGCTACCAAGAATAGGGAATTAAATAAATAATCTAAATGATTTAATAGGTTTTCTTTCAATTACTATAGAATATAATGCCAGGATCACATCAAACATGAAGAGTAGGAGTCATTCTTAAGAAACAACTGCAGATCACGATAACATAACTTCCTTTTTTACCTTTCAAAAAGTAATGAAAAAATAAAATTATATTGTCGTGCCCTGTATATTATATTCAACTTAATTCAGGGTGGCAGCCACCAACAATAGGAATAAGGACAAAAGATAGAAGCACGGGTGACCAGGGGCCGAGCACTACCATCAGGACGCCCAGTGCTCTCATCCCATAACAAATCCCACAAACAAAACGCAAGCAGTAAATTGTTCCAGTAGCTTTCATCTCGAGTGAGCTCAGTAGAGCCCAGAAACACTGACTTCATGAATCTATGGCAACTTTGAACACTATTGCACCAATATATCAGTATCATGTTTTCATGATGATGCGTTTGAAGTGAAACCATATCGATTAATGAAGGAAGGGATTTAATATTTTCTTTACAAATTATGTTGTACTTGATTAAAAAATAGAATTAGTCTTGCCCTTTCCAAAACTATTTCATTATTGAAATAAATAATTCAAGTATTTTTCATGTTGGTGCAAATCATTTTGGTAGAATATGGTCTTTATAGCCAAGTAGTAATATTATAGATTGCATTCTTTAAACGGTTAATTCCAAGATGGTTTTTTGTATAAGCTCCCAAACGTTGAACGAAAATTTCCGATTTGATTGATGAACCGCGCTCCAAATGGAAGTTCCAATCAAAGCATCACAAAATTTCTGTATGGACCGTGAGATAGAAATATTTCCACTGATGGAATCAAGCCATCAAACAATCAATCCACGCAAGCTAACCAAGCGATGGTCTGCCTCCATTGTTTCGTTACTACGTCGACGAACCATACTCGCCTTTTTCAGGGTTTTGTCTTTCGATCAGCACCTGACTCAACCCAAACACAAAACAGAAAGAGCCCATGTTCTAGAAAAGATATCACTACAGAGCCCAACCATAATAATGATCGAAATAAATTGATGCCGCTTCACCTCCGTATTCAAATTTGTATATTTTACTACCCTTACACAGGCGAACAGCGGCAACTGAATGAGATTGTTACTTCATGAAAAACTGAAAGAATTCGACAATGATTTATTGATACATATCTTTTGTTGAACTTTCCCACTCTTTTACTTGATTTAAATCCAACAGCCTTTTTGAGCGCGAGCATAAAAAATTGCGGAGCAGAAATACTGCCCTCAGAGTGTTAGAAAAGATCTAACGCCACACCTAGAATTGAAGCTCCTCCTTTTGGGCGAACAGCTTTGTGTATCTGTTGTGTACGACGCAAGCTTCCACAAATCAAATAAAACACAGATAAATTGAATGGATAAAATCGGATGAATCGAAGACAATTCAATTGTCACAGGCAAATAAAAACAAAGGGACTCTCTGGAAGCAGACTTGAGGTCGCAATCCGGCGCAGCTGTGGCCCCGCGTTTGTTTTGTGTACCCTGGATGCACTGCCAGCAGGCACAGCCGGGCCTCCCTGGCCCCAACTGTGCTGCAAAAACACAGCATCAATGTAAGGTGATGATTCTTACGCAGCAAACGTGCAACTCATTTCGGATGATAATGCACGTGTGAACACAAGACGGGTGTTTATCGTGTACATACTAGCAGCACCATTGGTGCACTGTAAAACAGCTGTGTATAGTGTTCCAGAAAGATTGAGGACGCTGTTCTACTTCTACCCTAAGCTTGCATCCTAGATACTCTTAATACTTCCTACTGCCTTAGGCTTGTATCTCAGATACTCGTAAAACTTCCTATATAATAATTTTTTAGCAAGTTATTAACATTCAAACTGCGGGTTTGGTCTTATGGGATACCCTGTATATTTTTCAATGCTCTTTTTTCCTATGCCCGTAGTATTTCTTCTGTAACACGTGTCTATAGACGCAGCTGCTTTTAATACACGAGTGTCGCTCTTCAGGAGGCAAAGATACGAGTTAAAAAGCCTTCGATTTCCACGGTCAGCTTCCGACTTTGGCGGACGACCAAAGGAATTCACAGCCACTTCAGAAACACAGAAAACTCTCAGCATGATTCGCAAGAGACTTCTACCTATAAGAGGACATGTAATAAGAAAAAATAAGAAATTAAATGCAGCATTGAAAATAAGTTGTAAAAATTTATCATTTTTGAAATAACCTCTACTCTATTGAAGAGAAATTTTAACCCCATCAATTTCTTCAAGACCATTCAGGTGTTATTCTATTTCGCAGCCTCGCATCACATTGGGAAAAATGACTGAGTTGCATCACTGTCAAAATTAAATATATCAATTATTATCAAACTCGAAAATTGGCTCTAAGTTCAAAAGAAAAAAAGTGTGAGAGGACTAAATGAGTCAAAAAAATAATTCTAAATGCGAGTAGGATACAATAAAATGATCAGTTAAAGCGATAATAAAAATTGACCATATAAAATACGAACAATGAAAATCAAACAACAGCAACAAAAAACTACATATTTAGTAATAACATACATTAAATAAAAACAAACATTAGAATGGGAAAAATAAATAGGTATACCTGTTAATATAGTGAAAACTGAACACTGGACTATGAAGCTTAAGTTCAAAACACTTCTTAAAATTAACTGAGTAAAAACGAGAATCATCGCAATCCGAAAAGGAATAATCAAAAACGAGTAGAAAAAAGAAAAATTAGGCATTGAACTATTGAGTCGTTATGGATAAAGTGGTCAATTTTCTTATGTACCAAATTTGGTACCATACTGCAACGTGTGATGAAAAATGAATTCGTTTTAACGATAGCAAGCATTCAGCACAGCGTTGAGATTGTGACGAAATGCTAAAACACAATCCAAAAAGAATATTCACAAGAAAAATAATGTAAATGGTGTGTGGTTAATGGTTCCGGGCTGGTGCCATCCACTACAGTTACACGAGGCCTGGTGTATCAATTTCAGTGGATAAAATGATGCGTAAACTTGCAATAAAATAACAGTTTATAACTCTTTAAAATTCTTATAATAAAAAACTCTTTAAAATTCTTTGTCGCCAGTATCAATACGTTACCTATAAGATAGCAAAATGTGTTGATAATGCAAGTGCATACTTTGTCAATATATATCTTGCGTTTGCTTCTCTCTATATTGCTCTTTGTTTGAGATGTGAAGCAAATTTCATGCTCAAAATTCGACATTTCATCCGTAACTACCTGATACAATAAATCGAGATCACAGATGAAAAAGACTTTGAAAAATTTCCCGAACAACATTCGGTCGGAGTGGAGCACGCGATCTCGTCGATGAATTCGTCATTTCCTCGCTGACTCAAAGCCTTCGTCCTTGTAGGCGAGCGTTGCAGCTGTTTGTGTGGACAGTCCATCGCTGTGTTGTGTGGACAGTCCATCGCTGTGTTGTGTGGACAGTCCATCGCTGTGTTGTGTGGACAGTCCATCGCTGTGTTGTGTGGACAGTCCATTGCTGTGTTGTGTGGACAGTCCATTGCTGTGTTGTGTGGACAGTTCATCGCTGTGTTGTGTGGACAGTCCATTGCTGTGTTGTGTGGATAGGACATGGCTGTATTGTGTAGCCCGTCAACATCAGCAAAAATGTGTTCAAATAAAATAAATTTTTTAGTGACAAATATTCTTTGACCCTTCGTAGTTCCCCACCGAGTTGAAAAATTGCTCGGGTTTTTATATCATATTCTGGGGCAGGCGCATTTTTGAGGGCATTAAAATAGTAAAAAGAGGCTAAAAAAGAAGACGAATATGAGGGCCGTGAGAGGCTGTCACGGGATAATGGCGGTGTCAGGGCCGCATCGTTTAGCCGACGACAAGCGATTGCCCACAGCGAATTTGGTCGAGTCTTCCCGACCAAAATTATTCTCCCCTAACAGCCCTAATTTGTGAGCGTTTTGATGGTTCATGCAATGTTGGATATCAACTGCCTTCGCTGTGGCATGAAATAATTCAAATATTTATTCTAAATACCGAAGCGCTCGGCGCACGCACATCCAAACGTTCCAGTTAGCGTCAAATGAACAGCCAGCGTTGATTATTTTTTTAAATTTCTCAAAATTCAAAGCAACACTAGTATTTTTACATTAGGTTAATTCCATTGATGTAGCTAATTTCTGACAGTATTACTATAATGCAAATGTGCCGATATATAAAATATGGTGATGAATAATGTCTATTTATTATTAATGATCAAATTTAATGCATATAAAAAAGATTAACTTTATTCTCTGCCTACTTTTAATTGCACATTGATATATGCATAACGGTTGATTGTTGAGTTCTTTCCCCTCTCATAATTTACGTAATCTTGGTTTCTATGCATGGTTTTCCTGTACGCTGTCCCTCCGTTATATTTCAATTAATACTTATAAATGACAATTAATTAAATGCAACAACCATACGTAATCCCACTAGAGGAACTTCCAATCCTCTGAATACATGCAATGGTAAAACGTGTTTCCAGTATTTCTTTTCGATGACTATAAAGAGGACAATAATACATACAAAAGATTTAATACATGTTATTCTAAACATCACGAGATGGGAAATGTGAGTTTTTTACCACATTTGGACATACGAGTATAAACCACAACATGATGTCCCATTAAACAGTACCTTATTAATGGATCAATTGCATACGTAATAGTTGAATAATTGAATGTGCATACGGAACAATGTAGTTACATCAATGGGCATTCACGACAACTTACGAAATTTACCCTGTCTCTAACCTCAATCTCATAGACAACAATAATATTAAAACTTGCCCATTACACTGGAGATTCATTGTTGATGATCGGCTACAATGGTAAGACTCACGATATAACACCTTAATGATGCCGCTAATTTCCCCTCTTATCACAGTGCCTCTAAATCCCCCTATGCCCTAGAGCAGTGGTTCCCAATCTCTGGTACGCGTACCACTAGTGGTACACGAGGGCCTTCCAGGTGGCACGCGAATACTTTCGGGGTCATGAACAATTTTTATTTTGTTATATTTTACTTCACAAAATGTTTACTGCCTAACATAGGGTAATCTGGCAACGATTTGTAGTTAGCAAATCTTAGTTGATTTGCGTGTTCTAATTGTACAATTATGGAAATAAAGTGATATCTGATCGAATTTAGTTTCTCTGGAACCAGGTGGTACGCGGCGACTGTACGGGACCTCCAAGTGGTACTTGATCACAAAAAGTTTGGGAACCACTGCCTTAGAGTCTAAACCTAGATGTCGCTTTAGTCCCAACAGCTTTCATCGTCGCCGAGATCTAGTTCCCAAATCCAAGTCCCTGCATCTATCTTTACTACCGCTTTCATATGAGCCTTGCTCCTCCCACGTATCTTTTAGTTTCATTTTTCAATCTCCCTATTTGTCCAATGGTCTGAAATAGGTTCTAACCGTCTCTGATGCACCCCGCTCACTCTTCAGTCAGCTTGAGCATTTCACGACTGCGTGATTCTTGAGTCACTCGGTGTCTACACAGCCACCGTGGTCGAGTGGTCTGCGGCCCGTGTTCTGTATCGGGTCTCTGCTTCATGTAGAAAGACCGCGGGTTCGAACCCGGCCATGGACACGAGCTGTTTCTCGTACGCCGCGCCGTGCACTCAACCCGCTAAGCACTCAACTCCCCGCCCATGAAGACGCCCATCAACGTCCCGAGATCGTCGCATGGAGCTCACCATCACCCTTACTCTTAGAATGTTAACCTTAAGAATTTGAAAAACCAATGTACTAATGTCTATGTACTGTGTACTCGATTGGAAATAAAGATTGTTTGTTTGTTTGTTTACCCATAAATCTCATCTTGCTCGATACTTCTTTTAGCTACGCAAATAACCACCTAGGACCTTTCTGAAGTGCAGGCACTTGTTTATGTCTCCCCTTCCCTCGAGCTTGCCTATGGGTTAACTGCTCAACACTTGACACACTCAGCTTGAGGGTTTCACGACTACGAATTCTTCGTGTGATACACACCTCATACATGTACTTCAGACATCGTGGAATATGCAAACCTATGAATATATCATAACTACTATGACACAAACTCTGTGGCTGAATTTATGAAAAATATTATTCCGCTTAGTTAGACCAATCATAGAAAGTACGAATTTTTTGAGCTCCAGCAAAACCACAAAGGAATATAAATTTCCGTGTCTTAGTGCGACTAACAGGTAAAGTGGGAGAGGAAAAAACTAAGATACGCGTCCAAGAAATGATCGGTGGCCCATTAAGACCGTGGGTTTCCCGGTCAGACAGAGAAGAGGTAAGGAACAGAATAAAGCCTGAAAACTGAACACACAACAAACACATACAACAGTCACTTCTGATTCTGCAGTGACTAATGCAAAGTATTCTTGAACAGGGCCATGAAATTCACCAAAACACGTAAATTGACGAGGACAGACAGTACCAGCACACCCCTTAGAGATAGAGGAGCTCAAAAATTTTTCTATTCACAGAAAAAGCTGAGTCTCTATTATATGATGAACAACAGTCCCTTTCAGACCGCCCTTCTATGAGGGAGTTATTTGTGAAGCGTGCGTCGTGATGTGATATTAATTTCAATTCAAGGCACAACTGTTGACCAGAATGAAAATTGAAAACAAACAAGAGCAGCTTCATGCCAGGGATGAGGGCTCGTAACCTCCACACGAGCAGGGATCTCGAAACAATACACTAAAAACCTAGAAGCAATCACCAGGTCCAGTCAAAAATTCAGCTCACGAGCGCTGGCTGAGCATTAGGACTTTATTTGGCTCTGGACAGCTGTTCAAAAGAAACGTTAGAGAACGCTTTACAGAGAAACCGTTTCAACTCCTGCGGTTCTAATAACCCTCGGCAAAAACAATGGCCATCAAAGGGCTTTAGATGAAAGTGCTCCTCTTCAAGAAACTCCTGACGTCCCAAATGAAATGGCCCTTTTCGATTGTGGAGATGCTGCCAAGCAACTTGTATTGGCAGTCTTTTTAAGACTGGACAATTTGCTGTGGCTTTCTTTACAGTACTGTAGTATCCCTGACCCAGTGTTTTTGAGTTCACTTACGCCATAGCTTCTTTGAACTCGAAAACAAAAATACAAGGCTTATACACAGCAGCAGAACTTTGAGAAGACAATTTAAAATTAGCCTCGCCGTCAATACGAGGAATAAAACTTCTGATGAACATAAATTTCAGACACCGAATTCAAAGAGCGGCATTACAGATTAGTAAATATTTAAATAAATCAGGGTTGTCTGAGATTAGTAAAGATTTTGTACACAGATCTCTTAACAATGCATTGGAAAACTGTTACTCCAAGCCTTTCTTCAAATTTAGAAACTTAACTTCAGAAACATGTTCCCATTTCAGTGTGATGTGTATTGTATGTTAACACGTTGACTCTGAAGTGGTACGTATGTGGACCACTGAGGTTAGGTTCTGTAATTTTTTCAGATCCTTCTAGTGACTATGCGTACAAAGTGAAGATTTACACCAGTCAGAGGCAATCGGAGGCCACGTGTTAAACAGTTCTCCATCTCGTACTTTACAACATGCAAAGCGGTAAGATTAAGTCTGGAATCGTGCGTGACATTAGCAACGCATAACGGAAGAGCAGACACGAATATATAAGCTATGAAGAAAGTGCTAGTGTGTTGCATTATAGAACTGCAAAACAATTCTAATAACAAATGCGACTGCAAGTGTTCAGCATTTTACTGACAATCACTCCAGAGTGTTTCAATGATGATCTAATACAGGGGTCGGCAAAGTGGTCGATATCGACCCCTGGGGGTCGATAAATTTATGGGGGTTGGAAGGGGGTCGATTAAGGATATATATGGTTGAAGCTGGTTTTCGCCATGCGAATGCAATTCTAACAAAGCAGAGAAATAGACTTGACTTGGAAAACCGTGGTGATTTACGGTTAAAGCTTACCAATTTTATACCAAATATCAATAGCCTTGTTGCCGCTCATCAAGCTCATCCATCTCGGTAATATCAAGTTTATTGATAAATAGGTAAGTTAACACGTTTGTTGCGATGCGACCCACCGGTGGGTCACTCAGGTTAGGTTCTGTAATTTTTTCAAAGCTTTCTAGTGACTGTGTGTACAAAGTAAAGATTTGCACCAGCTAGGCAATCGCAACAAACGTGTTAATGTATTTTTCATTATTCTTTTTTGATAAAAAGCATATTGTATATTTCCATGGCAGTTAATATTATTGTTAAGTAGCACATATGTTTTATATAATTAAGTTCATATCAATTTTTCAACGGTAAGTATTGTTAGATTTCGAAACAGTCCAAATTCTCTATAGGTAGGTAAACTTCTATTCTTTTCTTTTTTGCTTTATATCAGTGAAGACTGCCTCTTTCTCTTAATATATATCTTCAAACATTGTATAGGGTACAACATAAGATTGGTTTGGTTTATAACATTTCTCGTTATTTTTGGTCATCAAAAATGTCAATAATGGTTTAACATTTTTTTCACCTATTTGTATGTGTGTGTGCATGGAGGGGGTCGATGTAAGTACAAATATCCTATGAAGGGGTCGACGGGTAAAAAAGTTTGCCGACCCCTGATCTAATATATTCAATGCAGACGGAATGTCGGAAAATGGAGGCTATATATTTTCTGGTATGACAAAATATTGACACGATAAATCATCTGCATAGATCCTGGGTCTCTCTCGAGCGAAAGGCATTAAAATTAAAGCGTAAGGCCTGTTTCACGATGAAACTAGGCTCCAAATAAATTTTGGTATCAAGTATAGTCGATTCTAAGACTGTCTGTTAGGAAACCAGTTAAAGGCGCCTACACCTCAACGTATGCTGACGAGGACAAACATAACCAGCACACAGGAGAGGACTCGCTCAGGAAAAACTCAATGAAGACACGTAGAAAAGCAGGAAGCTCAGATACGTGCGGAAAACTTACAGAATTTTCAGCGAAGAAGTAAAAATTAAATGAAAATTCCTCGAGAGTTCTTTTTCAATTCATACCCAAATCCTACCAGAATTTTATTGTTCTTATACATATCTGCACAGTGCTCATGTAAAATACTTGTGCACATGTTATTTTGCATTGGCGACGAGATGATGGATTAGGAAATATTTAAAAAAGACCTGCCTTCATCATCAAATTTGAACATTTTTCAATGTTAACATTATTCAAAGCATCCAACATTTTACTATACAACAGGAAGGTTTTTACTGACGCTGCAATACGTTTATCACTTATGTCGATGCAGAGTGCATAGTTCCAAACCTTCATGGTATGTTGTTCTTCAAAGACAATCTTCATGGGACGACATGGGTCAGGTCAAAGCTGACAATCATGCATTAATGTGACTGTTGGTAAATTGGATGTTGAACTTATAATCGAATCAACCTTTCAGTTCCTAAGAATGTATATCCCACGCAAGTGCCTGAAAATTGTGCTCACTTTAAGCACTATCGTATTATGAATATAAAAAATGGGGATCATTTTTTTCGGCCCATCGTATTGAAGGTGGCCAAAAACCGTTAACCGTAATTTTATTACGACTTATTGACATCTAGAATATCAATTGCACACACAAGATAAATGTTTTGTATATTATTTCATGGATCAAACTCCTCGGCATTTCATATACCAAAAAATAATATTTGGGGTATTTTTTACTTGGGTCACTCTGCTAAAGACGAAATTTGCTGCCATGTAGTTCCTTAAAAATATTAGAACAATTTCTTATCACTGACTCAGAAGTCAGCATTCTTACCGTCTCTTCTACTCACAACGTCCAAAATTCCCAAAGTAGATTAAATTGAAGAACAAATTTGAACACATACCCACAGCTCCCACATATGATATTCCTAGGACTTTCAATACAAACTTTTTAACAATTTCAGCAACTAAAATTCGTTGTACAAAATAAAAAAACGTTCTTAAAAAGGGAGCGCTTCTCGTGCTCATTACGAATTTCATCAAGTGTTGACAACAATGAACGCAGTTCAAAAATTGAAGCAAGTTGAAAACACCAGATGTTTTGGGGCAGTGAAGAGGTTTGGAATGGCGCTGTAGCATCTGAGTCTCTAGTCATTTAAGGAGGCACAGTCAATTAGTAAGGCACAAAAGGACATTTCTCGAGTGGAAAATAAAAAAGGGCCCATAGATTAGAGTGTGTTTTCTTCGCAAGCAAAGACATATTTTGACAAGCGCAGAATTCTCCCCTGAAGAATGATGAGGGCCCGCTTGTTTTTCGGTCTAAGAGCGCTCGTTATGGGGACACCAGCGATAGCACGGCAGCTTG
>VCRD01006584.1:11164-26092 GCA_006783055.1 Trinorchestia longiramus
AAACTATTTCAGCACGTACCAAATCTAGATGAATGTCCTACACATGCATAAAAATTCATGAAATTCATTAAATAATTACATATTCATGAAATTTTTATACGTAGAGTAGAATTATACGCTTGATATAAAACTGATTCATCACTTAGATGTCATATAAGAGATGAATCCATATTGTATCCATTTGTTAAATAGTTAAATGTTAGTTGTAAAGTCCGTAGAGTGTTTTGTTCTGTCACCTCGAAATACTTAAATAATTGATGCAAAGTCCGAAGACTGTCTGGACTTCTGTTAAGTGAACTATATAAAAACGAGTAAAAGTGATTTTAATAATGACGTGCAATAAATATGTACCATTTTTTATTAACCCGTGGAAATTCCACGGTTTAAAAGTGATAAAATTATATATTTTTTTAATCCATAATTTCGTTATAAGTTTGATTAGATTTGTCTAATTTGAAATTATTATAAATACAAAGGTATTAAAGATTTACGACGAATCATTGTTTTTAAATGAATATTTTTCATTAACACATACAGAACTTTTATTCTGTATCTTATCTATCGACTAGTAGACCCACACGTGAAAATTCACGTGTTTTCTACTGAATTTTTCGTTTGATTTGCCAGTGGAAGCAAGCTCTCCGAAAAAGTTTTCACATTGAAGGATGTGCTTTTGATATCCACAATAAAATGCTCACAATTCATGTACACCCTATCAAATTTTCTCCACTTATTGCAGGAGAAGAATCTGATTGAACAGGCATCGAAATTACTCACCAAAAGTTCCTGGGCGCCTAATGGAGGCTCTTACCTCTGAAACAAGGAAATAATCACTGGCAAAAACAGTATACAGTTTACTCACCTTCATGTTCTTCCACCACATTTTGTTCTTGAGTGCTCCAGCCTGCTGTTCGAACTGCGCAGCGCCCTGCTGGAGGGCATCTAGTGGCAAAGAAAGTATCTAGTAATGTTAAGCTTTACACGGGTATTAGCAGAACTGACAATCATAAATTAGCATACGGTATTTAACAGTTCTCTTGAAGTTCTCTAGGTCCAGTACACTGCCTCGCCAAAAAGAAGTTGTTCTGTATATTGACAATCGGATGTTCTTTTGATCGAACTACGGTTTTTTCCGCAATGGCAATGATTCTACAAGTTTTTGCCTCTTCTATAGCTTTAAATTTTTGGTTATGATTGTTACAACTGTAAACGCAAATAATTTACTGAAGACTGGAGAGGCGATGAGGTACGCAAGTACACTCATTCCATAAACTCAAAACGGAGCTCAAGTCTGGAGACCGTGGTGGCACCTCGATGTCTTGAAATGATCCCCTCATAATCAGAGAATAACTTTTGAACGATGTTAGACTAACAGAAGTGAGTATTATCATCCGGAAACGTTTTATTGGAATCAGGAAAATGGAAGTGTATCTAGGGTTAAACTTGGTTATCCACGATTTTCAAATAATTTAGAGACGTCATCTTGCTGCAGGCCGTCACAGACCCATGTCCAGCCTAGGTAAAACAGCACCAAAATAATTGCAAAACTTCATCTTGTTGCTGCAAGCGTTCACAGACCTATGTTTGTGACTGCCTATGTTCTACGCGTATTAATTGATGTAACTTGCATAAATCTAATGTAGGTTTTCTCTACAGAAATGTTTCGGAAACCAATGCAAAGAAAAACAAACAATTAATCGAAGATTAGAACGCAATTTTTGGCACCACAGTGTTAATCTCGAATCAAGTTTTTGAATTCAACTTTAAAAATTGAGATGCCTTATAAATCTTTATTGAATTGATTCAAATACCTTTTATAATTTCCCTTTATTAACTATTATCGCGGCGCTTGAATCCAGGTGAGAAAGTTTATGAGCTCCGTTTCATTCTTCGGCTGCTACACAAGTCCCATGCCGTGTTACCCAAGTCCCATGCCGTATTACCAAGTCCCATGCCGTGTTACCAAGTCCCATGCCTTACTCATGCAGTCAAGCTATAAAACGCCCATCCATATTAATATTATTGTTTACTTGCATTCCATACTCAAACAAGAATAGTTTGTGATCCTGTGATCCTTCTGTGTAGCAGTGACGAAACACGACTTGAAATACTTACATATTAATAATAAATCTACAATGACCTTCATGAAGACCTTATTGAAAAAATTTCAATTTCAATTCTGAAATAGAACCACAGTATATTTTTCTATCTAAATTAGACATCTGTTAAACAGTTCACAAGAGCTTGCATCACTTCTTACCTGCACGTTCGTCCAGGGCCGACAATTTTTGATCTCTCTCGAGCACCTTCTCCACGTTAGCCTTCATGATGTCCACCACCTGAAACAGGACACAAATTACACGACTGATAATTAAGATTTTTAAAAATGAAAGTGTTTGGAAAATTATTGTCCGAACGTAAAATTCTGCACATCTGCAGTAGACAGGGCCAAATTATGACAATCGAATTTCGCTTCAATTCCCGCATTAGCAGAACCAAAAATGTATTAATAAGATTTTTTATATTTTTATCTACGACTTGCAGGATTTGCACAAGACGATAGGCGTTTCAGGGAAAAAATAAAAGTACAACGGCTATCCACTGGTTAATAGAGTTGTGAGAACTTCTTTAAATTTATTTTTAACCCAAATAATTTTAGAAACATGGAAGGTCCTTGAAAAAACTGCAGTTTAGTCTACATCACCACTCTGCATGATAATTCAAGATTACTCTAGACAATTCTACATTACGACTCTACTTGGTAATTCAAGATTACTATAGGCATTTGTATAGCCCCTCCACACTAAACGTTGGGTTTTCAACTCATTTGAAGACTCAAAATTCAACCTCATCCTGACAGAAAAATTCGCCTGTTCATCATGATAAACATAAGGCCAAAGTGTATTATTGCAGTTTAAGAAATGAAACCCCATAATTTATTTTTCGAAGGAAATTGTTGCAAAATTTAGGATATCAAGCACAGTTCATTGTATCTAACACTCACTTTAATTATATTATTCATAGCATTTTTAATTCTTTAGCGCAAGGACATATATATAAGAATATACATCGACTATCTTACACCGTGACTTTGGTTAATTTACGTGTGGTAGAATCGTTGGTTAACTGAGCACCGCCCAAATATCACCAGTCATCTGTTTGCCCAAGTGTATGCACAATCACCTAAAACAGCCATTTTGCAAAACATTTTGTAATTTTGTGCACTCCCAGAGAGTGAAATATTTTGTTGCTCCCAAAAAATATGTTCCTTTTGTAACCATTAAAACAGTCGGCATTGCGTTGAACTACCAAAACAAAACGTGTTTGATAGGAAGCCACCACAGTGTAGTCTGGACATCTTAAATAGTAAATTATTTCAAACTAATTTGACACTCGCATTCTTTGATATACGTTTCTTTTTGTCTTAAATTTCTTGAGAAATTTGGTACGACCAAGGCATCAAGTATCGCGGCTCGCTCAATACATCGCTTTGCCGTCGAAATCTATTACTTTTCATCTTTCTCAAACATGACCAAAGGTTCTGACTTCAAAGGTCATGGACGTAAAAACTACTATCCTGGAAAGTTTTTTACTATTAAAAATAACATTTTCGCTCCTGTTATGTTGATCTGTGGTCAGTACTCGGCTGTTGCGTCTGTTTTTGTGCATACCCGGTATGAAATTTTTACCATTTGTTAGAGATTGCTTCAGACTTATTTTTATCCTATTTCAGAAGCTGTCCATCCTCCTCAAGTTGTTGCTTTATTTTAGGAGATAACAAAGTACCTCATAGATTTAATTTTTATAAGCTTTCTTTCACTGCTCTTTAGGCTGTCATACGAATAGTTAAAATCTCTTTCTTGTACGAAACGTCTGATAAATAGAGACATATAGATTTCTTATGATCGATATCTTCTGCTCTGCGTTGATCTTTGTGGTGTTTCTGACTCCAAATCCAGCTTTTGTTCCCTTTTTCCCAAACTCATTCAAAAAATTTTTTTATGATTCTTTAATATACTTTGGAAATGAACGCCAGAGAATAAATGTTGGTTTCAATTTTCTATTTTAGACAAATTGTTGAAATTACGAACAATGTTTTGCTGTATCCTAATCTTGTGGTTTGTTTATGAAGATGAACCAAGTTTTTCAATGAAAACCATCGCATTCTTAGGCCGTGACTGACGAGGTTGATGCAAATGTTAAATAATGCAAGACCCACCGAGTCCACTTGTGCCTGTGTCTGCTGCATCCTCTTCTGGGCCATCATCTGCTGGGGTGTGCGGGGACCTCCCACAATCTCCCCATTCTCCCCCGTACCTCCGGGCTGCAAGCCCCCCTGCGGACCCTCTCCTGCCACCGGGGCTCCTGAGTCGGGGGCTGCTTCGCTTGACCTAAGGTGAGCAATCAATTAAAACTGGAGGAATCAATTGAAAGTGGCCTTTAATATAAATCTGCTAAATTCACTGTAACACGGATGAACTCCTTTATAAATGCACTTGATGGAGAATTGTAATGAAGTCCAATTACAAATTTGTGAGGAGTTTCCGATAATCTTTCTATCTGTGGTTGATTGTTCGCTAAGTGTGTTATTCTAGAAACACCGAACAATAGTACAATCATTTGGTATCTGCGAATAATTGTTTGATTATATTTTTCTGCGTATTCCACTGCAATGAGTTAAATTATGCATGTACATATGTGAGGAACACTGGTATTCATGAACACAAATACCGTGAGTTTGGAGAGTTTCTGCACATACAAAAACAAGCTTCATCAAACTTTTTTAATTTTGGCGTGCTCATCTTTTAGCCTGGAAGTAGAAAACCACCAATAAGCTTTCATCCAGTAATGTTAGTACAATTCAACTCAAGGCACAAATAATTGGTTGATAGGAGCTTAGGGACGGGCAAATTTGCGTTGGAAACAATTAAGTTAATTGTTAGATTTAATTACCACTATATAACTCGCAGCATAATGGCAAGTCGCGATGGAAAATCTGATTAAGTCAGACACGAGTTAGGTAAAGGCAAAGAAGAGTTATTTTGGTGGACGATGGCAAACATTAAGAAAATGTGATCCACAGTCTGTAGGTCAAAAGTGAGTAAAGTTTTAGTTACGTGATTTTCATAATGAAGAGAAGTTGTAAAATAGTTAGCGATGAGCTTCAAAGGGCTAATGACTTATATAGGATGTACAATACCAGCTGAAGGATGATTACAAGCTAAAAACAAAGATAGGTATAGAGAAACTTAAGAAGAGGAGTTTCTAGCTCTGCTTTTTATCTACGAATGCTGAATAATTTTCAACGGAAGGACAAGGGGATCAAAGGTTAAATGGATAAGGGGACGAAGCAACAACGTCCTTTAGGATTGATGAGTCTACGAAGGGATAAGGGAGTCATGTTTTGACCAGAAATTGTTGATGCTGAACTAGTTAAGACAATTTAAAGATACCAGAAAGAGAAGGTGGCATATGCGTAAGTGATCTGACAGTAATAACTACAATATGTGCATGAAAAACAATTAACCTCCATCAATCTGAGTTAGTCAAACGCAACCAAATATTCGCGTATGGTAACTGCCCATCCAGTACACGGTCATCAGGAAGAAATGTATCATAATATAATATTTTGCTAATTGAAATCTGCTAAAAGAATAGAATTTATGCGTAAGTAAGGATTCTGAAAGTTAGCTTGTTTACCGGCCAAATTTTGTTCTCAAATTAGAATAAACAAAAAACGACCACAGTGTAAAATTAAGAATGCATGGGTTTATAGAAAACTGAAAGGTCTTGAGGTAAAAACTAATGGAAAACTCATTTTGTGCTTGCCTTTCATTAGCATTTAAAAGCAGTTCACGGAGTTTGTGTCCATTTCTCACATATACTCACATAAAAAACGCCGTTAAAAGTTAGGTTTCAGAACAGTATTTTCTTCATCGACGTCCGTAAGATATTGTCATTCGGCTTTGCATCGATTTTTAATTCAGAATTTGTAAAATGTTATGAAAAAGTTAATGGAAGCTCAATTAAGAATCTATATCGTACGAAGAAAAACTTCTCTAACTGCAATTTTGAGGCACTTATTAAAATACTTATTCAAATAAAATTAGTCTATTTATGAACTGATTGATCTGTGTTGTCCTCGGCCCGCCAGACAGTATCGAGGTGCGGAACACGATAGCCCTGTTCTGCATGAGTCCTTCCTGTTATCAATATCAAGAGGGATAGGCTTTCTTTGTGAAAAAGCATCTGTCTCGGTGGTGTATCTGAATATCATTAGTAATATTGTGAAGCCTGGAAAAGCAACGCAACCGCTAAGGTATCGTAAACCGATCAGGAATACAACTTTTTTGGATATGTGCGTCTCATATCTTGTTTCAGGTTGTCTGGCAACCGAGGATGCACAGGTAGGAGAAATTTTGGTCCTTCTTCGCTTTTGTTGTATGTAAATCTACTTAACTGTCACGGGTGAGGAGTTTCGAAGACTGCGTTGTCACGCTTGTATTACGAAAAATTAATTGAGCTACTACATCAATAAGGAAAACCGGAAAAATATGCGTACGAAGTCCAAGTTTCTCACTGAGGCTTGGGTTGATAATGAAGAACGTTGGATAAGATGAAATCATCCTTTATTACCTTCTTCCTTGCATATGCCCATTCACCTGATAGGAAATTACAAAATTTAAATTACTTTAAAAATACAATGTAAGCACATATGGTGTACACACTGTTTCCTCCGTATGAGCAGTGGCAGTAAACTTTGCTCAAAAATAGGAATGCGAATACATATGCTGACTCGAATTTAGGATCGGACCTACTCATCTCCAATCAAGACTTTCCTCACCATTGGATTGGATGTACAGTGCGTTTTTATTAGTTACTCCCCTCAATTGAATTATGAAATGTCTGGGCATAATATTGTTGCACACTCAGTTTAGTGTACACTGGCATGTTTTCTGCACATAAGTGAAACCATCCTCTTATCAGTAGATTTTAAGAAGGTGATACTTTTCTTCTCACCCCAATTTCGACATTGCGTTGGCCCTTCACTTTTGCACAACTTGCTGCAGACAAATGCGAAGCTACGAATCAAAATTGATAAATGGAACTCTATGAACTATTTCTCATTTCTTTGACATAGTTTCACTATGCTTATGCCAGGTTCTTGGTTTCAAGGGTCCGAATACCTACGCAGCCCTCAAATTTTCTCTGCTTGTGACACAGGGACCAGGTAGGTTGACGACGGACTTAGTAAAATTCACGATGTTCTCAAACTTCCTGATGAACACAACGTATCTCCACGAGCCTCTACCTCACAGCACACGACGGACACTATCGCACGACGTGGACGGACACTATCGCTGAAAACATGATCATTAGTGTCAAGATGGCATTAACAACTGAAAAATCATCGTGTGTTTCATGTATGCCCGGATAGAATGAAGTTTCTTTCCTTCTTTCTTTCTTTCTTATCTACGTCATTTAACATCCTCCGTCATCCTGCCACTATAGATTAGGGGTTAATAAATAAATACACATGGTTACTACGAAGACCTTCTGGTTTACAAAGCACGTTTTATGGGATGATTTTTTTTAAAGCTGTTTAAATTCATCTTATTCATTACAAATGCATCGATAACATAGGTAACTACAAATTTTGCTTTTACGATAGTTTATAATATAAAAAATGAACCCAGGCATAACAGCCGGGCTGATTTTGATGCTATGCATACATGGTGGTCATTCTAGGGTTAAAGTTGATGAATGGCTAATTTATAGAAATTTTAAATATTTTATTCACCAGTTCAAATTATTTCTTGAAGTTCGGAAGTTGTGACAAATATCAAAAAACATTAAATATAGATTTAATTGCGTAGCAGAAAATCGAGTAGCGTTTCGTCAAGCAACTCGAACCTTAAAGAATGTAAAATATTGCCCCTAATTTTTGTTATCTCATTTAAATGAATTACACTGTGCTTTTGCAAGCGGTTGCTTTTAAAAACACAGATCAGTAGTCGGTGTACTATTTAGTCAGCTCTTGTAAGGAGTCATTTTCTTTTAATTTTTTATTTTACCTCATTTCCAACAATCACTGAGAAGTACGAAGTGAAATTTTCCGTCTTTCCTTTTAGCATTCACGCGTAATGAGAGCTCTTGTTATTTGTTTACAAATTTCTACACCAGAACTTATGAAGTTTAAACTCATCTATTAGTTTATAAGCAAAGACAACGCTTCACCAGTACAGCTACTTCTACTCTAGAGCAGGCTTGCCAGAATTGTTACGTTCGTTACACAAGTGTTACTTTTTGCTTACAAATCTTCATATTGTTACTTTTGTTACGACTCTAACAGAAGTTGTTACTTTTTCAACATTCGAAGTTAGTTTACATATAAATTGATGTCTTAGTTAATGGAATTTCAGAGAATCATTTTAAACGCATACGCAAAGTATGTACTCAAAACACGTTTTGTTCTGTGAATCCCACCGCAGCACCGCTGTTCAGTTCGACAGTAGCTGGGCCAGCGACAAGTAATAGCATGAACTTAATTAGTTTCAGACGATTGCTAGAAAATTACGATCTAACATAGAACTTGGGTACTTATGGATAAAGATCTTAAATTTTTATACATCGTTAATGAAGCAAATTTTTGACCAGTTTTTGTTGAATGATACATATCACGCAATTGATACAGATGACATTAAAATAGGGAAAACACTCGCCATCATTCCCCTTCCGTGAAAATTTCCTAAAAATATATTAAAAACAAAGTATAGACAGTTAAACACCGAAGGAGAGGAACTCACTTTAGAATGCACGTTTCGCATAAGTGAAAAAGAACCAGCAAAATTTTGAAATGATATTTCGAAAGAAAGAGGCGGTGATGGTTTTCGTTATACATTACTGTTCAAACTAATCCAGAGCCTACTCTCATTGCTACATTTTCCTGCGTGTTTTGAATGGTCATTTTCTCTGTTGAATATTGTAGTAACAAAACAGATTGTAATTTAAATGTAAATATTACCTGTCTTGTAATACTCTCTTTTGAATTCGAAATATCAATTTGCTGACACTTGCTGTACACACTGGAAGCCCTCCCAGCAATTAAGTTAATAACGAAAGAGAATTTATACGACATTAACACTAACAAAGAAACTACTTTCTGAAAGGTTGATAGAGATTTTTATTCTTCTATCTATATATGCAGAGAAAATGAACTTAGCAATAGAAAACGATTATTTGTATGTGTTAGAATGCAGCGAACTAATGCAAAAAATTGTCTACGCTTGATCAATGTTGTGTTAATAATATATTATTTAAGTTCTACGATAAAAAATTCTACAATTTTCATTATGGAGAAAAAATATCTTCAATGAGCGCATAGTATGAGTTTATCAGCACGTTTCAATAACGCATAATAGGGCATTGATATAAAATAGTGCAATTATTTAGAATTTTTTAAAATTTGTTACTTTTCGTCAAATTTGATGTTTTGAGCTTGGAAGTTCTTTTATTCATGAAAACCTTGTGGCAACGTTGCTCGAGAGTGAGAGCTCACAGTGACTCGTGACGATGACACCCTAGCAATGGACAAGGGAGGTGTGTAGGCAAGGGACAACTAACGGTGTTTGAATGCTTGAGTGGGATATCACATTCCAAAGAAGAGTCAGTAATTTTGATTCAGTGAGATCATTCTCAATTTCACATAATCATGTAACCTGTGACATTGCTAGAACTCTTGATTTTTAAATTATTTTTATTTTTTTTAATTATCTCGTAATAGATACTTCTCTTCAAGGTACAATTTTTTTGAACAATGATGGGCAGGTTTTTTCACAATTATATCTGCCATCTTTTAGGGATAGGTCATGATATTCTTTCTCAGGACAATTGAAAATCATGTAATGTTTATTTTAGTGTTCATAAAAGTTTCCTCCACATTTTGCAGAATGACTGAAATAGAAAACGAAGATTCCCCCAAGTTTGACCGTTTATCTGAATCAACTCATCGGAAACAGCGCTTGCAGGAGCTACTTAAACAGACAATGTAGTACATGTACTTTTTTGCAAGATTGCATTATCAATTCAGATTACCTTTAATGATATGCAATGCAATAGCAAAGAACTGCTACTTCAATAAGAGGTCCACGGAGGAAAAATTGTTTATAAGTCATATGATAGGAATGGTAGAACGTTGCTGTTCAGCCGATATCTACATGAAAATGCAATACGGAATCACATCAGTGGAGGAAATAAAAGCATAAGTTTTTTACCTCACTCACTCCACTAACTCTTATTCCGTTCGGGTGTACACGCACGGCTCAGTGAAATTCAATTTTCAAATAATAATTCAGTTATTGTTTTTAAAAATCCACACAACCAATCATTTCTTTCAAATGAAAGTTACAAGTTATTTATTATTCAATAAAAATTAAACACAACCAGATATTATTGAACAAAAAATAATTCCTACTGTACTCGTATTACCATCAAAAAATACATTAAATAGGTGAACAAATCTCTCATTGGGCTCACCTCCCTCTCTCTATTTCAAGTCTCATAATCATGTGGGGCTTCCAGCAAGACAAATATACCTACAAATCAAATAATTTTTTCATATACCAAATAGATTGAACGCATTTCATTTGGGTTCTTGACCTCAGATTGAGATTAAACAAATACTTTTTTTGGCCAAATAGAAGCGCTTTTAAAGGCTTGCATTTGCATCTGTTGCTGATATTTTTTATAGTTAAAAAATTTGTAACTGAATCTCGTTGAATTTTTTCACGACGTATTGTTTTGTCGAGATTTGGCAAGGACAAAAAAAAAGAAAATCAAAGCGTCAACTAAGAGTAGCATGATAAGAATTTTGGTTCATTTGAGAACACTGCAGTTAAAAATATTAAGTTTCAGACTCGGTTTCACGACAAAAACTACGACGCCGGTGAAACAAAATAGAATGTTGTCAAGTTCCAACTTGACACAAGACTTTTACCTTTTGATAAATGACAAATAACGTAAAAACACACAATTTTTCTCGCAGCCTTCGAGAACTGATTTTAATGAGCACATCCGTCTTAATTTCCTAAAAATCCCTGGCATTTTGAAAGATATACACGTTCATCATACAAGATATTGTACTTTTATATTGAAATCTTATTTGAAAGTTGTATTTGTTAACTAAAAACTTTAAAATGGTTTAAATACGTTTAAATTAATTAAGATGCAGTTGAATACGAAAAAATCATAACATTAGAGACAGTAAATGATACATTGGAAAAATGATCTAACAAAGGCTCCATACTTAGTTTCGTTTGCATGTCCCTAAATTTTAGCAACTTTCACATTGCAAAAAAGTTGTTTTTTATGGTCCTGCAATAAAACTGTTTTTTACATGAAAATTATACAAATCTTTTAACAAAGGAAGCTTCGAGGATTGAATTGATCTTCTGAACATTTGAAAAGATTTTGTGATATCTAAACTAATTTTTTAGGAGACAGCACTGATAATATACTTTGATAAATTTGTTCACTGAAATTCATAAATCTAACGTTGGCCTCAACGAATAAACTATCACAAGTTATTTATTTCTTACTGCTGGTTGAAATGAGAAAAAACTACGAACAGTAGTTGAGGTTTGTGAAGGTGGAAGGACTGAAAAAGCACAGGATGGCTAGCTCGCAAATATGTACATGTCTGTGTAAACATAGAACTTATAGTTCAAGATGAATTAAATTTCTTATTATCATCAGATCAAATCAGAATTTGTTCAGGATCGGCTACAACTGTATGTAAATAGATTGTGTGATGTAAGACTGGAAATTCTGCGTGTCTCATAAGAATGTTACTTTTTCTAGCAATGTTCCCATGCGTACAAACATAAATCTATATGATAAAATTGGTCGCGGTTTTTCCCCAAATCCTTAAGAGCTCTGAAATTTACTGAAAATTGGTTTTCAGGAGTGATTGAAGCAATCGATAAACCAGCACCACCCTCACCGTGTCCGCGGTAGCAGCCCAGAGACACACTGTAACAATTACATGCAAATTGACATCAAAGTAAAACTACTAGTAGGATCCAAATATAATCACTTCACTTCTTGCAGGTTTTGCGATGATCTTACATTTTATTCGCCCGATTGAAAGCCTGATTAGTTGCAAGGCAAGGCCAGTGGAGTGATGTGGCAGCAGGGATTCTGATAACTGGAGTGAGCATGCGCCGAGGGAGGCTGTTCAATACCGCTGCCGCTGCTACTGCTGCCGTTCTGTCACGCAGCCCTCGAGCATCAAAACATGTCACCAACTCATATTAATATGCGAGGAGGGCTGAGCAAAAGGAAATGGGTCAACTGACAAGGCTTTACAATACACGTGAAGCTCTACTGATAACGGGCTATGCAATTGTGCCTGCTTTGATAAATGAAAATACGATTTTCGTTCATATTTTTCGAACTGGCCAATACTCATCTGAAGACAAAAGATTTATTGACAGCGGATCAAAAGTTAAATCCCAACAATCTACCCTCTAATAAAGCTTTTTGATGGAGACAGTTACTACCTCGGAAAATATATTTGTTAGAAGCAAATATTGTACTTTCTAAAGAGTATTTCCCTACAGCATGACTCTACTAAGTCAACGTATCTTGTGGTTCTACTGAGACGAGCATAGAGGTGCATCCAAGCCAGGGCGAGCTCGTTAATGAACAGCTCCTGCCCAGCCTTCAAAGTTCTGAACAAAAACTCATTGCTGATCACAGCCACACTTCAATTCGAGAAGGACTTTTTCATAGATAAGTCTTTGGAATCCACAAAAAAGGCTTTACGAATGAAACTCAAGATTTCGAAAAAACGTGAAACGTAAAAACAACTGTAAGGCAATGTGTTAAATTGCGTTCCATGAATGACACCATAAGTAGCACACTTTCTAGAGCAGACATCGTTTGTGTGATGAACTCCACGCAACAGATTGTAATATGCGTGATTTGTTATCAAAAAAAGATTCCCAAAAGATAATAAAGAGCTCTCAACATTGTGGCAGGACTATTTTTGATTTTACAACGTTTGAAGTTAGAATAATAATGGGTGGCTTGAAGTACACAAACTCTTAATTTATCGTATAAATCATGGTGAAATTATTTTTGCGACATATACGTATACTCTACTTTATAATTACGAAATGAAATAAGATTGAGAAACTCCTTTCGCGTTCCACATATAAATAGGCAGTAAAAAACTCTGTAAAAATTATTCCATTAGAACAGTTCAACTATTACCTCTTGATCACCAGTACCTGAAAAATCAGTTAATGTTTAATATACCGATTCCCTAAAAAGTGTCTCTTTGTTTGGGTTTGTCCAATTACCGATCCGGTGCCGCACAAATCCAACCAAAGAAACACATTTTCTCTACTCATGCTGATTTCATAAGTATTTTCTTCAGGAGGATGGTTTTTCGGCGCATAATGCCTATAGATCTGCTTATTTACTGCTTCATTCATATGAAATGCGCATTCATCTCCCACCACTAATCATTTAGTAAAAATTTCTGGACGTTCAGCGAACCAGTGAGAAAACCTTAAGCGACAAGGATAATCTCCTTCGAGAAGTTGTAGCTTAACTTTAGATCTGTAAGGATAATATTGCAAATCATTACGAACAATTCTTCGGAAGAAGGATGATGACAATTCTGTGCCATTTCTTCTTTTAGATACCTTAGGATTTTCAGTTATTACTCGTCGAACACGTTCAATGTTTTTGTTGGTTCTTACAGTTTTCAATCGTCCTGAATTTCCTTTGTTTAGATTTGAAATAGTACCATGTGTTCTAAATTTATTAACAGTCTTCCAGACAGTCTTCTTGGTTCTAGAGCTTCCTTCAGGAAATCTCTGTTCGAATTCATTTTGAATTTCCTTTAAACTCTTTCTTTCTGCGTAGACGTTGTTGATGAAAATGCGTTGTTCGGTCGTGAGTTGCATAACGATGGGCTTCGTCATTTAGTGAGAGATAGAAGTGAAACCAATTTGATGTGACTTGACATTTTTATGGAGAACATTTCTCTGCGCTTGATGCAAATAACAGCCCTAAAATATCTTCATTCACTGTGAAGTAATTAACATTTAAAGTTGGGTTTACTTTTTTGTGGTCCATACTGTATATGTACAGATACAGTAGTACCTCGCTTAACAACTACAATCCGTTCCTGAAAGCTGGTCGTTAACTGAAATGTTTGCTAACCGAATCAATTGTTCCCATAAGAAAAAATGGAAATAGAAATAACTGATTCTCATCCTCAGTTGATTCACTACTATCAATAACAAATAACCTATAGGTATATTTTTTAAATGAGAAATAGAGTATAAAACTACTTTACCAGGAGTTTTCTTTAATAAATCATTGATTTGTAGCGCCTTCTCACAAATTAAAGCCTCACTGATGCTAACACCTAACTGTTTCTCATTTATATACACAAGAAGCAACTTTTCTACTTCCCCAATTACCCAAGGCCTTTGCTTAGTTGAAGTACTCACTCCTTTAGCAACACTAGCTCCTTTGATTAGTTCATTATTCTTTAAAATGGTCGAAATTGTTGGCTTCGACATGTATTCCGCCGCGAGATCAGATAGAATAGAATAGAATAGAATGAGGCTATAGGAACGAACCTTCTGGCCCATTCTTGAGTCGGATAATTACTTCGATAATTATTCGGTTGTTTTACCCAAGTCCCATGCCGTATTTCCAGCTGCGTCAACCATGTCAGCAGCGGGATTCAAACCCGGGTCTTCCCGCTCGCAAGCATATTCGCTCACCAGTCGACCAAGCTGGTGATGTCAGGTTTAACCCACACACAAGTTAGGTTTAACCCACAGGCACAAGTTAGGTTTATTTAACCTACAGGCACAAGTTAGGTTTAACCCACAGGCACAAGTT
>VCRD01006585.1:2313-26091 GCA_006783055.1 Trinorchestia longiramus
GCAGGAGCACGAAATTATTTCATGATCCAAGTTTTTAAATTAATATCTATGTTTCATCAACTTTGACTGCGAAATCGTAAATTACACAAATTATTCAGGGTGCCCCAGAAAAAGTAAACATGTTTATTATTAATGGTATTTAGCCTTCTAATTACATATGCAAGATATAGGTATATTCTTACCCATCTTTATTTTTCTATCATCAATCTGATGCACGTCACTTGTTTTCTCGATACCGATAAATAATATTTTGGCTACATTTTAGGGTGACCCTGTATATAAGATCTTGTAACTTCACATGGTTAACGGTAGTATTTTGAATGAAACTCCCCCAACTGATACTAGAACCAATATAGAAAATTAATGATATAAAAATGTTTAACTTTTTTGCGATTTCGTGACTGGAAAACAGTTGGCTTTACTTCCACATCTGCATGTATCTGTGCAGCCAGCGGCACTTGCATCAGCTGGGAGAACAGCGAGAAACTTGTGGAACGAGCAAACGAGAGTTGGTAAGCACAAAATGACGAGCGTAAATTCATTCAATTAGCATTTTTGAACAAAAATGCACTTGAACCGTGCAGAGCGTTTTGGAGTTTAAAATTTAAGTACATGTCATGTAAAACACTTCTCAGACGTGACCTCCACTGCCCTGTTACAAGGAAGGTGAGAGGACTCCACAAAGAAAACGAAACTACAGGACAACATGGCAAAAGTTTTAGCATGAACACTTTTTTATGAAAGCTAATATGCTTGAAGTATATTTGGACAAGGAGTAATGAAAATATGAGAGTTAAAAACGGAAGTTGTCTCTTGTAACGCAAGTTAATAAAACATTCCGAGCACAACTGCCGTTACAATTCTGCTGATGAGAAATTTTGTAGTAATCCAATGGCGAAATTTTCTCAAGCACGATTTTTATTTATTGACTGCCATTACTTGCTACTTATGTTAGTCTACGATGAGTCTAGTCTACGGTCAAAACTACCAGTACAGTAGAGGTCTTTTTAGCCGGCACCCATGGGACTTTGCATTTGCCGGTAAATATCACCAAAGTAACCACAAACAACTCATAGACATGCTAGACATAAAAGGAAAACAATATCAATTGCTTAAAGCAGTTAAAGAAGAAATAACAATGAATAAATATACAGAGCTTGGCCAGCGTGTGCCGGTTTAAAGGAATTCTACTGTATTTCACAACCCTGGTTCTTCGTAACCAATGCAGGTTTCTGCCTTGAAAAGTTCTTACAGCCAACGTGTAAGGTACAGACACTCGTATGTAATTTAAAATCTATCTACATTGCAATGAACATCCAAGTCTGGGCCTGAACTGCATAAATTGCATTTTCAATATGAGGCAAATTCCGAACTAATTGTGTGCTTTGGAAATTGTGAAAAACTGAACAGCATCGACACTCTGACCAAAACTGAACAACTTTCTTATCTTCTGTACACAATCTTGCGATCGTATGTTGCTGCATGAATTTATTGTAATTTAATGTAACAGTAATTTTGCTCACCATGTAGGCGAGCGCAAGCGCTGAGCGCAGTTTGGTGCAGTCGTGTCCGGTGAGTAAGAGGAGCGCGACACAGCTGCTACAGACTCTTCTGTTCGGCCACGCTGCCAGGCCCAGTTTGTACAGACCTCGCGCCCACTCCTCTCGACTGTGGAGAGAGATGAAGCTTCTTGAACTGCATGAAATTATGGACGTATCTGCCACATATACAGGGTGACGCTAAAGTAACACACCCTTTTTGAAAATTGTCACGAAAAAACTATGTAAGGTAAAGAAATCGGGATAATTCTGAACGATAGAAAAGATCAAAGTTGAATCACTAGTTAAATATGCAGTATAATATCTTTTAGATGACGCCCATTTTTGTTCAAACAGAAATGTACTAGTTTAATGACACTTCCTATTACTTTACTCAACATGGTTGTGGAGTTATCCTGCTTATTTCCTGAATAATTCCGAGTTTCAATTCCTGCAAGGCATCGGGCTTTTCAATGTGAACTATTCCCTTCCTATATGCCCAAAGAAAAAATAAGGTGGCCTTAGATCTGGAGATTGTGGTGGCCACGGTACGTCACCACGCGTTCATACTCAATTTAGTTTGACTACCAAAAGAAGCCCGATTTTGCTCGCATATTTCTGTAGCTTGTACGATATGATAAAATACCTGTAATGCACGATAACTATGGATTTTGTTTATTTAGAAATTAGTAAATTTATATTTTTATTTTAACTTTTTAATTTGTTTTCAACCAGATCAAATGCATTTACTTTCATCAAGCACTCACTTGAAAGATTCAGACGCTTGGTTGACGCAGAGAGCAGCGTACGCAACCGCCATGAGATGATCCTCACACGAGGACAAGTAGTCAATGAAGTCTTTGGTGTAGTACAGGCCGTGAAAAATTATGTAGTAACTGAAATAAAGGAACAATTTCCACAACTTGAACAACCAAGATACAGTTGTTGCATTAACTTTACATCTCAGTTGTGAACTCCGTTAAACATTGAAATTGATTAAGCTATTAACGTTCAATTGAACGTTCAGTATGTACTTTATTTTTTTAACAAATGCCTTTTTCCCTGGAGAGACGGTAACGCTCAAGGTCACACAAAAATAGAACAAAAAACTGTATCCAGCAAGGAAAGAGGGAAACCAAATCTATTTATACTAAAACGAAAGTCAAACACACGATCCTTATAAGTCGAGGAAATTAAAATTTACCTAGTTATTTTAGGATGTTTGGATCGAAAAATGATCGGAAATTTAAATTCCTACGTTATTCTACTGTGGTAACGAGATTTAAGGTTACGCTCAAGTTCAGTGAATATTGAGTTCGATAGTCAAGCTGGTCTGAAGTGGAATTATTTTTACGGCATGTGTACCGCGCATGGTTGATGCATGGACTTTTTGATGATCGCCGTGGACGAACAGTTTCCATGCTGCGAATCACAGAACGCATTACATTCATCAACATTACGAGTTAATTTCATGATTGAGTTGGATGAGGCGTAGTGGGCAATCGAGTTTGATGTATCTCACTTGTACCTGTCATATCTTCTTTAACCCTTTCAAGTCTGGTGGTACAGATTCCGTATCTCCGAAGGTCATGTTTAATGCTTGGTGGTGCAAAAAGCATGCCACATTTTAAAATCTAGTTCCTACCCTGATCAGCAGCTCAAAATTTGTACCACCATCATAAATAAAGAGGAACATCCCTATGAATCCGTAAATTTTTGAGCACGTTATACATTATTCCAAAACTATGAACCTGAAAGAATGAAAGGTTCCCAAATTGGAAATGAAATGAGCGTGATTTGCGTATAATCATTCGAGTGAAATGGCCAGTGTTTGCAGCTGAACGTTTTTTCTTCAATGAAATTTATAGTACGAGTTACTGTTGGTATGTCTATAGCATTTAAAAAACTAGATGTTTACGTATGATAGTTTAAAGTATTTATGGCGAATATTTTGCTCCTGAGTGGTTTAGAATGAAATTAGTCTAGAAAATGTTTGAAATCATTTTAATAATTTATTTAGTCGTTTCCTAACTTCAGAGATGGTAGTGAAGGGAAATGTGCTATGAGCAATGGGAGGTGCTTACAAAGGCAGGTATAGTATAGACGCGTCTGCACTACTGTGCCTCCTTGAGAAACTGGTTAATGAGTTTCGCTCGTGAATGATACTTTACGGGGAAATTTGTCTCGCTCTAAATTAGAGTAAAATTATTACGCAATGAGCAGTGTTGCCAGTTTGAGTCAACGCATTTTCTGCTTGAGTAAGAAAAAAATGGTCAACCAAAATTGTGACCATTTATAATGATGAGGAACCATCACAGTGGTACAGTTACACGAGCGATGAGATGAGTCTTCTCTAGAATCCACATTATTTAGGAACACCATTTGCTCGTATTTATCATTACTTTGGTTTTTAAGTATCAATTTCAGCTTAAAACGCGTGCATGAATGGTGAATTGAGCTGAAATAATTTATACCATAACCTATACGAAAGGCTTGAATTAAAAATAAACGTTTCCGAAGAGCAAATGCGCTGAGAAAAAAATGACTAAATATTTGGAAAAAACATCGAGATAATAAAATTCAGGCTCCGAAATATAACGGATGTTCTCATCGCAGAACTCTGAAAGTAAATTAATGGCTGGAAAAGTTAAGAAAACTTTCGTACCAATTATAACTTTTTATGGAATTATTGTGTCGCAGTACAACACGCTAAACAGGGCGATCAAAATAAAGTGTGCTGCTCGCGCAAGATAAAAATGTGAGAAAACCAAGATCTAGTACAATTCTCAACACTCAACCAGCATAAAATTCTTTGTCAATTATTCTGATTGCTGAACAATCTACTCTCTACGATCTAAAAATACACCAGTTACCTGAGAAAGCCATTGGGTAACCTTTCAACGTTCCTCCGTACATATGCCAGGATCTATCAACTAATGATCTCCAGAGACAGAAAAATTCTGGTTCATTTTAAGTCTTCAACCACTAAATTAGAAAAATCCTCGGTGTCCTTCAACTTTTGCCGACATTCAGCGCAGCAGAATTGCAGAAATAATATTGTATGGTCTTTTGGCCCTCTGTCATCTGACTTTCAGTTCTGTATGTCTATCTCGTTCTACTGAACACTTCCTAGAATTTGTAACCCGACAGAGATGTCGGTTTAACCAAATTCTCAGTGCAACAGTTAACAAAAGCTCTTGAATTCTACCTGCTCCAGAGGTGTTAAGTCGTTCGAATACACTTAAGAATAATTGTGTCCGTGCACTCATACTGAGCCGTAAAACAGCCGGGAAGGAAGAGCCAAATGCTATCGTCACATTACTAGGACCCCAGCATCGAAATGCCAGAAACCTCTTCGCAACATGGATGAACATGGCGCACCCTAGCATTCTTCCCATGAAGAGGAAGGAAACTTTGTTAACAATGGACGAGTTTTTTCTAGCAGGTAAAAAGCTCATATCCCCTTCGCCCTGTAACATCTTTCGTTTATGCACTGCTACTACCTCGTGTGTGCGTCGATAAATCAAGACGTTTATCCAAGTTTGTTTTTTGTGTTTCAGAGTAATACATCAAAGTCTTCTCTGCCCAAAGAGATGGAAAGGCGAATGCAAGTTGCTGTGTTTTTAAACTTCGTAGGTTTTCTACCTAATGGTAATTGGCATCAGGTTTCGATATCGGGTCCCTTGACTTGAGTCCACCTTTAGACCCAATTAAATTCATCGCTTTAGCTTGAGTACTTACTCAAGGTACGAAGGCAATGCTAAGCATCCAAATTTATTTGCACCACATACCTGCTTTTGAAGCCCTTCCACTTTATCCATGAATTCCAGCTCAGCTCTTCGTCACGATTAAACGAAAAGTTCGTCGTGGAGTCCCCTCCGAAGTTTTTGAAGTTAGCCTCCAGGTGACTGAGCTCTGGAGCACTACTTCCACAGAGCCACGCCACGGCAACTCTGATGAAAGTCATGCTCGTATAGTTCATTTCCTTCACAGCGGTCAACATCACGGACTGGTTGAGCAAATTTTTTATAATATGTTTCTTTCCCGGAGGATCTTGCCACACGTATTCTCCACGTAGGCTGTACCAACTTCTCAGGACGCTGTATTGTAGAACTCCTTCAGTGGTGAAACACTTCAAGAAGGGTACACCAATAAAATCCAAAATAATTTTCTGGAATTCATTCTCTTTCAATACGACATCAAGTGAAGCATCATCCGAAGAAACACAATCAAATGCTTCTGCAAGCAAAATTTTAGAAAATATTTTGAATGGTTTTTGACGATCAGACAGACTAAACAGTCCCGCTGAGGCCAAGCGATTCAATTTACTTTGGCGTAAATACTTAGGGCAACGATCCATCGAGTTGATCATAACTTGAGTGATTTCAAAATTTTCTTCTTCCACAGGAATCGGGATATTCATTGAAAAATCCAATGCTTCAGGTGTTCTTAAAACCAAATCATTTTCTTCAAGCTTGTATAGACTCTTCCAAAGCGCCTTAGCGCATGGAACAACAGATTTCGTAAGAGTTATTTGATCCCTCTCTTGCTCTTCACAGCTTTCCAGTAGAATTGAACCCTCTAATTCTATCTGAAAATGTAATTGGTACAATTTCGCAGAAGTTTCTCCAATTTCAGCGTCAGGGTCCAGTGGAAGAGGCGGAAATTCTTGTGGCTTGTGCGCTCGTAACCACTTGTTGACCCACTCGTCGAAGTGAGGAAGAAGGTGATTGAATGTAACTACCCTCCAAACCAACATCGGTTTGTACCGCATGTTAGAACCTGTAACAAGTAAACCGTAATAAAACATTTGTATTTTAATAGTATTAGAATTTTACACATTGTTTGTGATACAAAGAAATTGTTTACCGACATTCATACTCGGGACGAGGCTTCTCGAAGTTAGAAATTGATCAACGTTCACAAAAATTGAATTTTAATTTGTTGTAAATGGAGGATTTTGAGTATGTGTGCTGACAATTTCAATTGAATGAACAGCATTGGAGGATTTTCTCGCCTACTTCTGATAGCAGCGACGCTGCAGTAAGAGTCTGTATCCGTGAAGCATGCGTGCTCCAAGCTACATGATCGCTGAAGATCATGCCTATTAACAAGTATAATTTTCATGTGTATCAGGGATCCACTTCACATATCTGCATGCAGGAAACTAAGATATTTCAAAATGTTTTGTCGCACAAATTTCACAACAGCTTTAAAACTTCGACACCAACAATATTTCGATTATCCGTTCATGCTTCCTAGGTTATCAGTAGTCCAGGTTGCTGGAGTACTTAATATTGAATTTATTTCCGTATGTTTGAATGGCTGTTCATTCTCAATAATTCGTACGAGCTTAAAAAATAAACGACCGGAGGACAACACTTGTTTTATCTTAGATGAAGTTTCGTGGATCGGGAAGGAACTTGCACAAGCTTACGTAGTGAACGTTATAATTTGGCTAAGAAGTTTAACTTATTATCATAATACCAGAAACTACGAGATGTATTTATTAATACTTTTTCTTTGATAACGCTTTGCAATCGTTATCAGAGTTTAAATTACAAGTAAATTGATTTTCAACGAACTGAAAAAACCTGTCAAGACTTTTAGAGACCACCATTTTTAATTGAGTTGATTGTTTCTATTTAAGATTAATACAAGACTTCCTTGAAAGTTCATGAACAACACCAAAACAGCTGTCACTGCTGTTTGATATAAAGAAAGAACGATTTTTAGTTCATATGTCAAAAATAACGAATCTTGATTCCATGAGCTAAAAAAACCGTGCCAGAGGTGACCCGAGTTCACAACCGGTGTGTCACTTCACATAATGAGAACACGAGACAAACCAAAGTCGTTCATACGAAAGGCCACTTTTCTTATGTATATATACTCCATGGACTAACACTAAGAGCACAATTCTACGCATGGACCTTGGAAATTAATTTATTGCTTGAGAACTCGGTACAGTATTACAAACTACGTTACTCACCGGGAGTGCACAGAGTTAAGAGAATTTTCATCATTTGTTTCGACAAATCGTCAAACTTCGCTAATTCAGTAATGGAATATTCCATCGCACAATAACCCGGGCGGGGATCATTCCATGGAATGAACAGGGGTCCTTGCCAGTCCCTGTAAAGGAACAAATAATTTGCGAGTACTTTACGAGTTTTAATTTTTATGACCACAACTCCATAGTGAGTCAACGTTAGAGATGGCGTTGATTGTGAAACATTGAAGTGCTTAGGACACGGAGAGAAGCTACGGGACGAGGCGGGGTAAGAAAATAAAATTCAGGAGAAAAAAATCCAAAGTTAGAAAATTTTCTACCATATTTCAAGTCTATGCTAGGTCACAGTGCAAATGAACTTGTTTAATTGGCATCGATGGGTTAGTATAAAAATGTAAAAGCAGTGAGTGGAAAATATTTGGCGGAGGTTGCAAGTATGTGCGCTGGAAACTAGCTAAAGAAGAATTCGTGCAGCACCGTCAAATTTCAACACAGCTGTCATGAAACCTGGTCTCTCAATCGACGAGTTCGAACACAGATGAAATGCAAAGATAGTGCGATACTACAGACTAGATTTCTGGCTCTGCATTATATTCTGATAGCGCATACCATTCTGAAAAAGAGATGCATATGAATGTTTGTGGTATGGACTGAACTAGGATGTACATTTTTTACGTGCTCATGCTCTTATCTTCGTTAAATGGGAGCGGTACCCAGGATATTTTTAACACGAGTACCTAATTAACAATGCAAAAAACAGCCTGCGTTTCTCGAACTTGCAATCCATAATATCATTCGCCACTATTATACATATGTACGTAAAATTTGATCACGTTATACATTCCGAGATGAATCTAAACGAGAATCGTCGCTAGATAGAAACCATTTTTAATACTCAATACGCATGAACCAAGCTATTAGACTTACTTTTGAATTGCCATTGTAGTTCTCATATGATTATTGATGAACGCTCCCATCATGAGATAGAATACTTCATTAGTGGAGGAATCGAGGGCGTTCCATCGACGTAGCAGTTCACGGGCCAAACTAACTATAAAAACGTTTTTTTGGAATAGAAATATTTCCTTTACTTCTAAAACAAACGAGTCTCCAATTTCTGCAGCTTTGTCAACTATTCTCTGGAAGTTTTGAGTAGAGAAGTAGTTCTTCAAATGATGAAATAAAGCAACAACAGCGCTCATCTTGCAGCGAATCGTCGAGGGACGCCATTCTTTTAGAACTTGAAGCATAAACTTGCATGGGACGTTGAAGTCTGACAGACTATACGGTGTCTCGTTATAATTATCGCTTTCTAGGCTTCTGACTCTGCCGTCTGGGGCTGATTCAACCAACACATTGAGTTGGAATATGCCCGCAGTGTACTGTTGAAAAGCGGCGGCTTTATTTATCACAGTTTGCTTATCACGAAAGCCTCTAGATACATACATATGGACGTAATTTGTAACTCGCTCTAACATTCTTTTCGTGATGTTTCCTATGTTCGCTAGGATGAACCTTGTCATATCTTCCTTGAATATCAGTCTCATGCGTTCGTTTTCATCGTAGAGTAATTCGTGTTGAAAAAGGGTGAGTCGATCAGACTCCATTTCGAATTCTTTTTTGATGCTATTGTACACTTTTTCAGCTGACAACTTTAAGAAAGGTGGGTTTGCAGACCAAGTCGAAAATATTTTAAAGACTGCAGTAATTAAATTGGCGAAGCGGTCGATATTTCCATGCACTGTGGCCCACTCTCCGCGGGCGGCATTATCGCAGTTACACGAGTAATCCATCGCTGAAAAACAATTCCGGTATCAAAATCATTAAATTTAGTGTACATGCTTGAGAACGTGTACAGGGAGCTCATTTTCTGGAGGAACAGAAATTAACCCATTTTTGCTGATAGAAAATAAGTTCTTTCCTTAATGTTCAGTCATAGCTATAAATATTAAATTCAGACTATTTCTAGAAACGTCTTCCATAAATAAATAAAGGATGAAAGCAGCGAAACTTTAGTTTCATTATTCATCATTAAATTGCCTAAATAATTGAAGCATCAGGATTTTTCGTATCATTCTAATAAAATATGAACTCGACATCGCACCTAGAGCTGTTAAGTTAGATCGTTAGTACGTTTAATTGTGCTTGATTTTGGGAAGCAGGTCTCTACACGTAATAGTGACGTTAACAAGTCATTTGTAAATGGAATCATACGTAGCCTACCATATCAGTACTAGTAGTTGACGTTCTAGATCAATTGCATTATGTACTTTTTATGAGTTATCCCTGAATTACCTCGTATTCTCTATGAATTTTTCATAGCATTCGTGTGCTCTGGAAGCTATTCGTATTCGAACTACAGTACCTACTAAATTGAACGCGAGAATATACTCGTAGGTATATAAAACTTACTGCACTTCAGTGCAGAACGTAAAATGAAACGAATTTTGAGAGGAATACTATTCAGTGACTGGCAGTCCAACAAGCTAATGAATTTCTTTTCGAAGATACTAAATTTAGAAACTACGCTCAAAATAAAAAATTCTCGCTAGAACGATGATCAGAAATTAACATGAGCACTGTTTTAAGCGACATCATCGAACAGGTTTTACGTAACCGAGGCTCACAGTAGGAGAGGTGAAGGAGTTGATCCATGCAAGCTTCCACGTCCTCATTTCTTACTGCTGCGTTAAGCATGCGAGTGAAGTTGTCGTTGGTTAGTCGAAGGCGCGGCGTCCAGCTTGCGACCGTGCCCTGCATCATTTCAGCTCAATTTAGTTAATTTTTTGTAATTCATGTTAGACAAGACTTTTTTTAGTGCTCTGAACTGGCGTTCGGAATATTGTCATCAAAGAAAACCACGTACCTTTGCATCTAGTAAGCAGAGAGAACGTCCATTGAAGAGAAAATAGTTATACGTGTTGCTTGATGGTGGGCCATCTACGATCAAAAATTCATCGTTGTAAGCAAAGTGGTACTCGCATTCCATGACAGTTGGTTTCAGTAAGAAGCTTACTATTTTGTATTCTGTAAAAAAAGGAAACTTTATTTCACCCGTATGTAGTACAGAAACTATTTAGGGTCAGAAATTGCCATAATGCAATGATAATTAAGCAAATGTGTAAATGAGGTAAGTGTACCAATCGTTGTAGGTAAAATAAGTAAATAATAAAGTAAGATGTGTCCTACATGGTATGGCATCTCTAAAAATAATACTTAAGGTGTTGACGAATAGAGAAAAAATGAAAAAATTCCGTACAGGTATTTAAATTCATAATGCTAGCATCTTAAAACTAGTCATGATGCTTCCAGCGATTGTTCCTGTTCACCATGTATAGAGACAGAGGCTCACAGGGACACGTTGTGATAGTCTGAAGATTTGAAGAAATTGTCAGTCTTGTCAGCCTACCTGGTCTCTGCATCATAAGCAGAGAAACCCTGAGCTCTGCGTGAGGATTCGAAAGGTCGAAACTAAAAATTTTACAGCACGTGCGCACATTCCTAACCACTCGGTAGTAGTGGAAGTAAGTCAGAAATGACCAGGTACCTCTTAACACCAATAATTTGCGGTACTTAAACTCGACCTTCTGGAAATTTTTCGCTTTGTAAATGAGAACACAACTGGGTAAAAATAGATCAGTAGTCTACACTTTATCAATTTACAAATAATTGCAAAACTTGTTAAGTCTGACTGCCCTACTTAAAATGTAGATCATTAGCAACGTATCCTCCACGTCTGGGGGTAAAATCAGACGAGACTCAATCAGTGGTGCGTACATTTCACTTCCAGCCAAGATATAAATGATTCATTTAACGTATGAATGATATACAAACTCAAAACACTTGGCTACTTCCATGAAATGTAGTCAGCACAATACGATGCGTGTTTTTTAAAGTAAGTACCGATTTCAAGTATAATAAAGCAAGTCGACTTTTCTCAGCAATTTCTTCTTTAAATGCCAGCCTGCACTGTAATCTACATTTCTAAATAATTTCCACCAACATTAAGACGTCGTATCGTACAAGCAGCTTCTGAATACCATCTTCGTAAAAATTTGCTGCCTTAATAGTTAACCATTGCAACATTTGCATATAGCACACTTCTTGACACTTTAGGAAGCTAATCACATAACCTTGAAATCGTGAAATGTCTTTTCCCTCACTTTTTTCAGCTTTCTGCTCCAAATTGCCACTAACGACTGAAAGCCGCCCACTTCGTTCCTGATCCTGCACATTCGTACCGCCATCTTTAAAAACTCTCACCCATTTCTGTATCATCCCATCGCTCGTAATGTTTCCTCCATACACTTCACTGATCTAACGAATTTCAGCCGCTTTCACGTCTTTACCGCTAAGAAAATGAATCACAGCGAGTATTTCACAGTCTGCGGGATTCTCTATCAGAGGAGGCATTTCACACTCTGAAACAAACGCACGCACGCCGAATAACTCTGTACTGGCGTCTGTGGCTTGCTAACAGAGCCCAGGGCAGTACACAGCATGCATGCGCCAAATGCAGACAGCGACGCTGCAACGGATAAATTTTAAAACGGTACTTACTTTAAAAACACGTCTCCTACTAATTAGACATCTTGAACCGGTAGAAATTGTTAGTTTTCGTCTAAAAAATAATGCTTCTACGAAGAGGTTTATTCAGTACAGATTAAATACATTACATACACTCAAGGTTCAATCCACTACGTATTATGGCACGACTGTGCTACGCGCTATTAAGTAACAGTCGTAATCGATTTTACCAGCTTGTCACAGTAAAAAGGGTAACTTACTAGTTTCATCGGTCAGTAGTCGTAATACGAGTCGATTCTCCAGAGAAACCGATGCCACTAGCTTGCCGTCAGTAGGTAATATGCCTGTTTTTTTTCCTATGACCTGAAGAGGCTCACCCACCGAGGGAGTTTCTGAAGAGAAAATCATAAAACTCTGCATTTTCGTTTAACAAAATAAAAAACACCATGTAGACCTATTAAAAGTCATGCTTCTATGTTTCTGAATAGCTTTGCGAAATCGTCAAGTGCGTAGATAATTTCATTAACCAGTTTCGTGTTGCAATGTGCCTTGAATACGTAATTTCTGAGGGCACAAATGAAGCAAACAAGTGTTTTGATCGAGAATATAGCTACGCTGGCTTTCAAGTTACTGATCAAATTTTAAAAAAATAATTAGCACGTGGAGTGGGTTATTTTATTATAGAAAATAGATCAGAGTTCGACACATGAAGTTCACGAAAAACTTGCAGTAAATATGAAAACCTGCACAACAATTCTAGGAACGTTTGTTTTTTAGTTCATTATGTCACAGACGTTAGAATTACAGTATCACACCGAACTAATCCAGTTTTCAGGTAATTTAAGTATTTCTACAATTTTTAATGTTCTCTTCGGCATACAAAAATATCTCTACATTATACGGTGATGATTTGATTTAGGAGAAAATAAGCAATTTTTAATTCTACCTACGCCCGAAGGTAGTTTCTCTTACTACACAACGTGCTTCGTGTTTCTCACTTTGTGATTAGAGACCATCAGCTTCTTTATTTCTATTCAATTTGTTTACTTCATTATGGTGAGCACATTTGAACAAAAATCAAAATTCTTGTTTACGAGGAGATACATTTTACAGATTCATTCTATAAGCCTGAACTTTCTGAAAAACCATCGATTTAACATTGAACTCTTTGCAAAAGCGTTGAACAGTTTCATCAAGTGCTGTCAAAATGCAAGCTGTATAGAACAGAGATGTTCAAATATCACACTATCGCCGGTGCGACTCGTCTGAATGCTTGTAACTGCTACTCGTCACCACTGTTCTGCAACTACTAGCTACGGAACAAAACTTGTGTTATTCTATACTCAAATTTAAATTCATATTACACTAACACGTAACGATAGGCATTCCTCAGGAAAAGCAAGATTTCAAGGTAAAAGAGGCGAAATTGAAAATATACAAGCTTACTTTAGAATTTAGTTTAGATACTCTTCACATTTCTTACGAAAACGTATACCTAAAATAGAGTAGAGCAATATGGACGAGCTGTTCCCTTTATTCTTGAGTTGCTACGGAAGATCCCATACTATCTAAAGTCAAGACATCACGCCCTGACAGTTTAGTCACATACGCACACCTTAATCACGTACAGGCATTTCAGTAACGTACATGCATTGTAATCATACACTGGCCCTAGGAGTTGAGGATATAAAATCGGTACTGAATACCGAGGGGGGGGGGGAGTTCCTTATCCTATTCGATGCGTATTTGAAATTTTTTATAACTCGTTCTATTAAACGATACGTGTTGAAGAAAATGTTCAAATTAAACTTTTGAAATTACATTCGAATATTCAAGTATGTGTTTATAAACTCACTTACCGCATTTTCCATACTGAACGACTGAAATTCCGATTAACTCAGTATTTAAGCACTGATTGAAGAGAGGACTACTCATTTCTTTCAATTCCTACCAAACCAAACTTCCCGAAACCCTTTTCACGTAACCCAGAAAAGGAGACAAACAGGGAAAGATGGTATGCTCTCGCTGGCCAAAAAAAATTCCTTCTGTGTGAAAATAAATTATTCCGAATGCGAGCAATAACTGGTTAATGATTTCCGTCGGCGGATACGTTTGTGCACCCTTTTGCTGGGACTCAAGCCTTGAAAACCAGACTAAAATTTGTATGCGCATCGAAGTGTGTTTCTGAAGTAATTAACAGATTCACTAGTTTCGGATTTCCATCAAAATAAATTCCGAGTTCTTGAGAAGCACGAGCTACATTACATTTGAGAAAAGGGAAAAATTTTCTAACAATGAGCTGTTCTTTGTTTGGACACTGTTGGGCAATTCTTTGTCAGACAAACCATACAGGGTCAAGTTCTCAAGTTCGTAGTCTTCAAGTTTTTCCATGTTCATAACTGGAAATTATTCACATCAAATTTACCATTTTGCTTTATCCTTGTAATTGGACAAAATTTGACAAAATTTGGTAACTTGAGGTTTGAAGAATTTGGAGTGAAAATCTTATTCTTGTCCTTTAAATTAAAATTGTTGCGTACAGTTGACCTATTCATGTAAGTTTCCGATTCCAGTTTTATAGTCTATCTTAAGTGATCTTGTTCAAGCAGCGATTTAACTTTGCCAATTTAGTAGAGTCCTTGTGTGTTGGGCCCTCTTGAATTGGGAACACTTCGAAACTATTTCTGTAAAAATATTCTTCCTATTCTTGGACCCGGCCTTAATTCTAAGCCCAAATTTATTTTCCTACGACTCCTGTAAAGTTTTTAGGTCGGTCTTGTCTTCGTCATTTGTGTCACAAATAACTTTCGTCGTTGCGATTTAAATTTTGGTACAGTTGCAAAGACAAGAAACTTATTTATAAAAATAAAGCGAGTCTTGCACAGACTTTGGGCGCTCACCCGATACAAGGAAAAACTTTATATTAAACGCTCTCAAATGATCTCGACATCGTAACACATATACCAAGTCCTATAAATTTAAAATGGGTGCCTGTTTTTTGCTCATCCTGTACAGTGTACACTAACTTGACAGAACACATAAATTTATATTTGGAAATAGAATGTACTCTGGAGAGAAAGAATGGAAGAACCACCCACTACAACCGCACCCTTGAGCACGGACAATCTACTTTCTGTTCTAGCGACAAACTAAGAAAGCCATAAGATGAATCATAAGATATGATTTAAAGAAAACTAATTCCTCAATACGCCCACTAGGAAATCATTAACTAGAGTACATATTGAGTGCATGGACTTGACGCATACTCACCATTGTCAAAAGTCATCCGCGGAATTTGCATTTTTTTAAGGATGTTTTCATCCTGCAAAACAAAACGCAAAAATTACAGGCTTTAATGATTCTCAGAAAGTTTCTATATTAATCGAGGCTAAAATGTAACATTTAATATAAATAACTAGAAGGTTCATCAAGACGTGGAATGAGGTTTGATGCAGACAACAATCGTGGAACAGCAAACGCTTGTATCATGAGCTCTGTCTATGACTACATGAAGCTTCACCCACGAAAACTTGGAAAATTAGAACTTAAGCACGCCATAAAACGCAAGAATGTTTAACTCGCGAGAATTAGAAGAGAATTAACCCTTTAGCGACGAAAAGGACCTTACGGTCCTCTTTTACGGTCTTTGGGAGAATTGTTCTAATAATTAAACAGTGAGCAATACGAGGTTGCTACTAGGTTTGAACGCGGCATGTTACAGCGTCGTTCTTTTGGCTGCCTGGCTCTCAGCGTGCTTCATTGCATCAGTGCACAGACGGTCTTTGTGGGCTTAGACGTACAAACTAGAAAAAAATTGGTCGCTAAAGGTTGAAAGGGAAAATTTCTGTAGCGGTTTCCTATTTTCAATGTTAAATTTTAAATCTAGGCGAGAGCTTTGTTTACTTCATGTGTATTATGCACGACTGCAAAATGCATCTCAACTGGACATCACTCCTTCAAACAAAAATGATTATGTACACGGCCATGCTATCGTACAATCGAACTTTTTTGATCAATCTGATTTTAATCTTTTTAAGCAAGACAGAACTTTCTTAAATACAACACTATGTTCATGAATTTTCGTTATATGCAAATCAAAGCGCTTGTCAAAGTATGCATTTACGTTTTTAATTACACAGTGGGCATACAACTCACGAGTCTGATTGTGTACTATTGCTTCTAAAGATTATGTCGCAATAAATTAATTTTTTTTAGGACTGCGATTCAAGCTACATACAAGTTGCTTATGAACTTCGTTATTGTTCGAAAAGTTGGATAAAACAAAAGCAACGGAGTCTGAGATTCACTTGTTCCGACATGGGGCTAGCAAAGGTAGCCAGCTGACTTCCTACGCGGGCATTCAAGTCCATGTACAATAGAGCTTTGTGTACCAGGGGAGAGAGAAGGCAGGCAGTGTGAGCCAGAAGAAGGAATGGATGAATTAAGGAATTTGCCATCTAAGTTTTACATGTTGGGATCTATGGCGATTACGAGCAACTAACAAACCGTGGCCATCATGAATTCCTGTGGAGATGGCAGCTGAGAGGAAGTTTGTAGACGATCGTTAGCACTATGGAATTAATTTTGGTACACGCGTATTAGCACATGGGCTGTCGAGCCAAGCTGAAAAGATCCTCCAGTCCTGAGTACTATAAATTTATGCAACGTTTGTGAACTACCAAAAAAAATAAGAATACAGCAAATGAAAGATTGGGGGAAGCGAAGTACAGACATTTTTTATTTGAAAGTAAGGATCCTTTTTCAAGGTACCGATTTAAACGCTCCATAGGAGGAAATTTAGGATGCACTTTTTAAACTAGATAAAAATATTTTTTAGGTAACGAACTATGGAAATTCTGTCGCTGTTCCTTTGTATGTTGAACTACATTCTACGTTGTGGACAGAACGTAAAAAAAAATTAACAAGAATTCGCGAAGTTAAGCGAAAGTAGGCAAAATACAAACAAATGAGTAGCTATTTAGATTAGAATGCACAAGCTCAGGTCTAAACAATTGTGAAACGATAGCACCTTAGGTGCCACCATGGAAACCTACGTTCGACGAGTAGTGGGGCTACACATTTTGGTGACCGTGTACTATTAGTTTTTCTTTCTTTCACATGTGCAGGACTAATTTCTATACTTGGGAGAATTTTGGCTTCTCTAGGTCTGGGCTCCACATCCCTTCCTATCTCATTGTTCACGATAGTGAGATACTGCAATAATTTTAACTCCGCCAATTGACGAATTACTCGTGCATGTATTTGCCCTCATTGTTATTAGAAATGTGAACCGAGGTATTCGAATGTGCAATCAATTGTGATCAAACAAGATCAAATTATTTTTCGTGTTCAGAATCAAATTCAGTGTTTGACGTGGTAGAAGTACTTGAATACGCTGAAATCTCTAGATGTTGACTTTTCTCTGAGCTTAGAATATTTATTGGGCAAGCATCAGCAGCTTCCATCGCCAATGAAGTTCGTTGACTTCTATCAAGCATTCTCGCAAGCGGACAGTTACGCCGGGATCTATGATAATTATGCTCATGTATTAGAGATCCAGCTATCCCACTTAGGAACGACCCTTGCCATCTACAGCAGACAGCAAAGCGAACAGTTTGGATATTCTGAATACATAGAATAAAATTTGTGCAATATTTCATGGAAAGTTATGTGACAATGAAAATTACTTAAACACAAACTGAAATTTCAAAACCTGGGTCGTTGTGTAATCAGATACTTCTGCGAGAACAATGTAAAAATATTACTACTCACCATGAAGAAATATTGGTTTCCCACCAATTTGATAGGAACTGCTTGTTGAACAGGAGTTGGAGTGGACATTTTAATCGGCTTCAGCATATCGAGTTCTCTACTGAGAAGATCTGAACGAAGTACTTGTCAAGGAAACTAAACGTGACAAAATTTGCCGTGATTAACACGTTGAGTGCGATTGTCTAGCCGGTGCAAATCTTCACTTTGTACACACAGTCACTAGAAAGCTTTGAAAAAATTACAGAACCTAACCTGAGTGACCCACCGGTGGGTCGTATCGCACTTAACGTGTTAAAGTACTTACTACTTCAGCAGTATCACAGTTCACAACAAACGTAACAATTGCTCTGAGCAAGAGATCTACTCGATATACTTGTGTGAATAAAATACTAATTTGTGAAAAAGTATAGTTGAAAAACACAGCTGTGCAAAAATTTGAAGTCTGAATATTTGGTGCCAAAACCAGCTTGAAACATCAGGAATTACGAGTTATAAAACATAACTGTTTCAAGCTAAAAGGCTGAACTTACTGACGCACGAGTTGAAAGTAAAAAAAAAACAGCATGCCATGTATTTTAACGATATAACGCGCTTTATTTTAACACGAGTTTCATTTCCCGTTTTTCGAAAGAAGCGAGTGTCCAGTTAATATATCAATAATCATGAGCCCAAAATTAAAAGTCTTTATTGCGTCAATTGCCTCAAAATGATTTAAAACGTCAATTTTCCACCCTCGAGAAAATCACTAGCTTCGATTGAAAATTCCACCCACTCTTTCTTTTTCCTAGCATCTAATCGAGAGTTTACAGCGTATGGACAACACTGTTGATTCAAACAGTGGACGAGAATGAAACAGACAACTGTTTAGTCAGTTAAAGGATACACATTTCGCCGCTGTGAGCAAGAGCAACAAAGATGTATGAATGCACCATGTCCACGTAAGCAATTTCTGCCGATAAATTTCTGGAATAGTTTACACCAGTTCGTCGTATATAAACGTGAATGTAGGTGGCCTCTGTGACCACAAAAAGCTCGTTGTCCAGAAGCTGAATGCGAGCTTTCCGGCCTGAAAAATAAATCAATAAATATGTGTAAGAAGTGAACATATTATTTGGAACCGAGAAGAGTTTCAACTTAAGATAATATTTCGATTAATTCACCAATAGTTCGAGAATGCTTAAAATATTAAATGAAGCCGTATACTCAGTATAGTTAAAATTGAAGTTTTTTGATTTAAAATTTTTAATGGGATTCGAGAAAAACTAATTTGAACGGAACTTTATTTTTCGACGAGTCCTCAATTACTTCAAATATGAGTAAATTTTTTCAAATATCTGAATAATAATAATGGTACATACGAACAATATAAAAATAGCAATAGCGTTGTCACTTCTGAACTATTTTAAATCTGCATGTCGCCCATATAAAAACTAAACCTGCCAATGGCGATTACAAAAAGCTTTAGCATTTTTAGTTGAAGCAAAACTGATAACAGCTAACTTGAATATTTTCTATTTGACGGAGGCTAGAAACAACACAACGTACCTTCATCGCCAAAAATCCTGTCGAAGTTATGGGCTGTCAGACAGGATCATTGAATTTACCAGAATAATTTAATTGTTTACTAATAGCAATAAGATTATACTGGCGGGACTTGCTTAAAGTGAAGCCCTTCACTAGCACAGACTTGTGTCACTTATGTCTTAGCCTGTAACTGCAGCCCTTGACCCCTGAACATGAGCTGTAAGAATGAGCAAAGAAAAATACATGAGCGGCAGGGATCCTGAGCTTCTCTGCCGCTATGTCGAGTGAATATTTAAGCAATTTTAGTTCCTGCAAACATAAATGTGTTATTGTGAACCTCAAATATATCAGACGGAAGCTTTATTCCTACCACGCTGACTCATCTTCAACTTCTGAAACTCGTCACTCATGAACACAACCCGAAATCAGCCAACGTGTCACTTTGCCCAGACATTTATTACCTTGTCAACACGTGTAAGAACCTAAAACTCCCGCAACAAGTCGAAGATTTTTCTTAAATTTAAGTTTGACAGTTCATAAGTTGCAGCAAAATAGATCAACTGCAGACGGTGCAGTGCATTTTCATAACGGCTTTTACTTTATTAGTTCCCAAGAAGGAGTTTTTTAAGGAAAATGTGACAATAATCAAGAAATCCAGAAAAAACTAATATTGAAATAATTGTATACTTTTTTGATTTTTTAGAGCTGGGGTGTCCAAGTGCAACGTTGATATTTAGAAAAATGGAAATTTAGTGCCGATAAATAGCAAAACTGAGTACTTTTTAACACGTTAAGTGCGAAGTGACCCACCGGTGGTCACTAAGGTTAGGTTCTGTAATTTTTCAAAGCTTTTTAGTGACTGTATGTACAAAGTAAAGATTTGCACCGGCTAGGCAACCGCACTTAACGTGTTAACTAATCTGTTATTCGTGTCAGACACTGAAAAATTAGAACACACTCAGCTTATTTAAACATGAAGTATACGATATATTAAGACGCGCGATGAAAATTTTAACATATATATGCAAGTCGACCACTTTACAGGCCTCGAATGAAAGCTTTACATACAATGTCTGCTTCGTAAGATGAAGTGTTGCTAAAGGCATTTATTCATAGTCATCAAATCTAATGCGTGGACATGAGAATTATACTTGGAAATCGTTTATACTGATGAAAATTTCATGTATTTTGGGCTTTAACCCTTTAAGGCAGAGTGGAATACTAAGTAACCCACCAATTTAGGTACATTTACCCCTTTTATGCACTCAAGTCTTGTACCTCATAGGGTTAAACACTTGTAGATTCACATAAATATGATGCAAGAAAGCTTAGTTTCAAACCCCAACGATCCATTTATCCTAGCTCGTACGGATCATTACCTTGGTTTCCGAAAGAACCCACATTCTTACTTATCACATCAATGCTAAACTAATATCATTCTGAAGACTCGGAACAAAACTTCAACATAGTTTACACTCGTAAACTTATTGGAAATATACGTTTTTGTTTGTTTGTTCGTACTAACCTCATGGTACCTCAGTCTAGGGCAATTACATGGTGGACACGCGGCACACCTAGATCTAGTTGTCACTTTATGGACACTATTGAAAAAATGCATTAATTTAGAGTGTTGTGTAATAAAGTGTTTACGACAATGACTAAACTCCGAGTTTCACTTTAGTTCGTATGTGTGATATTATCTTCTGTCGAAAATCATAGCTAAAAAATTTTCACGACTGAGTTGTAACCAATGTGCAGAGTGCGGTAAACTTTTTCGAAGCGCTTTGCTTTGAAAAAAAGGAAGCTAAATAGCTGCATCCTGTAAAAACGAACAACTAAAAACTAAACTTGTAGATTTAAGAAACGCAAGCCACGGAAACAAGAAATCGAAGGAAACAACTCGTGTGTACAAATACCACGATTTATTTAGAAATGTTTTCATCAGGACAGATCTTTGAACTCGCATTGACATTAGCAATTGCCATGTGGAATAGAAATAGATGTTGCCATACAATAAACTGTGTGTTTCGAAGGACGTTTTATAGTTTACGCCAGGCAAAAAGTGTACTAGTATCTTATCATTGTAAGGATTATTAGTAACGTAATGAGCTAATGATAATCCATCATACAACAACTAATACAAGTTTCAGCCAGATGCATTGACAACTGACGACTACGCTAAAAGTCTTCCTCCAGCAAATGATTCTAACCTGGAACAAGTTGTTTCGTTATAAAGATACAGATATTTACCCTATTAACAAGAACTCGATTGTTGAACATTGTTACACGTTAGAAAATTTAGAATGTCAAAATCCATCACATGTGATGTACTCTACGTTCCACAATGTGAAGAGAGTTAAATATCAAGTCCATTAGAACTGCATGTATCCCGAGATTAGTACTTTGACGAAACAGAATGTACAAATTTTGAGCTGGATCTCAGCTTAATGCTTGAGTACTTTATAAATCTTGATAAATTAGAAGCTTACCAGTAATGTTGAGGGAGTAATGGCTGATCGTATTCGTTAAGACGTCGTGCAGCTGAAAATCCTTGACCGGTTTACTTTTATTAAACGCCTGCACGATGCACTGCGTCCCTTGATCCCGATTCACCACGAAACTGAAAAAATGATACATTTTTTCTGGATAATCCGTCAGTCTAAGCCGAGCTCGAGCTAGTTTTCACGATAGACACTTGCGAACCATTTGGTGTCTGACTAAATTTTAACTGTAGCTTTTAGTCTATTTCACCCGAATTCCCCAGAATTTGCTTGCGAATCAACCTGCTTTATCTACTACAGTGGAATTCCTTTAAACCGGCACTCGCTGGCAAAGCTCTATGTAGTTATTCATTATTTTATTCTTCTTTAACTGCTTTAAACAATTGATATTGTTTCCCTTTTATGTCTAGCGTGTCTATGAATTGTTTGTAGTTACTTACTTGGGTGATCTTAACCGGCAAATGCGAAAGTTCCATGGGTGCCGGTTAAAAAGATTTCAACTGTATACACCACTGTTTGCGCTAGTGTGATGTTTGTTATTACCTGCTTTCAGTAGATTCACCGATTTTATTTTTTATCAACATTGACGTCCTTAACGTTATTTCTCCGTTTCAGGTTCCACAAGATTAAATTACTTCATAAGGATTTCATAAGCAATCAAAGTGAGCATGTCGGTAAAAAGTACAATTTGTTTCGAGTGTTGCAACAACAGCAAAAATATCAGTATCTCGATGGACTGAGTCCGCCACACAAGTGAAGAAAGCATACGTATCTCGCTGAGACGGAATTTAAGCGAAAATATGAGACATTTGTACAAGATGCTGGTTGCACGATACGTTGGCATCTCTAATAATATAAACAAAAAGAAAAATACAAGGCCTAACTGCTGAAACCAGTTAGTCCTGCTGTAAGCACTACTGATTGTTTTAAGTAACTTGAGACATGAGTACTAATTTTCAAAGCCACAAGGCAAAGACTTTTCATAACGGGAGAAATAAAAGTTTCCTAATTTTATAATATTTCACTTGTACATTGTAAGTCATTTTTAAAACAACTTTAGTCTCATTTCATATGATATTTTACACTCTGTTACACTATGCAAGTTTTTCTTAATGCAGTAATTAGTTAAACAATGGTGTTAAACATGCACAATTTTTAAGCACATGATCAACGTAACTTTTTTTAACTACAGCAAGTAATGTGTATTCAGCTTTGATGCTACATTTTAAGATAAGGTAGTGCAAACTATCGCTTATTTGCGAAATAATTCATTACTGCCATAAGTGCTTCCGTTTTGATTCATTCATATTGCGCTACAATTAACAGAGCATTAAAAAAAAAGAGTTTGTAGTTGGTAATAGAAAAAAGTTGTGCTTGGAATGAATCAAAGTTGATTTCTATAAAAACAAATTGTGAACGAGTGATGTAATACGAAAGTTGGCATTTTCGGCCCACGTATGTACATCTCAGCGCAATCGGCATGCCTCACCAAGTGAAGTTCAGGAACACACGTTCGTCATAGACCGAAGCCCTGAAGACGTGTGAGAGAGCGATCCCCTTCAGTGAACATAAAATTTAACAAGTTCCTCACTGAAGTACAGGTTTTCAGCACAACTTGCTTTTAAAACCAGTGTAAATGCTTTACACTCGTCAATTTTGGCTTTGCCAAATACACGGATATGTGAAACAAATCCTGTACCCTACTTGGGGTCAGATGAACATTGCACTTATTTTCGGCCGTAAGACGTACAAGGAAAGAAAGCCATGCATCGATGCAAACTAACAAGATTATTTTCATAGGTGCTTCACTGAGTTTATAGACCCCTTGATACTAGTACAACAGCAAGTGCCAAAAACCGAGCTTAAGTCCCAAATTAAGGAGTTCTGTCACGACCCCCAAACT
>VCRD01006586.1:0-11099 GCA_006783055.1 Trinorchestia longiramus
ATATATATATATATGTGTGTGTGTATATATATGCATTACATCTTTGTTAGCAAAAGTAGAACCAATCTTAACTTGCATTTAGGATGAACAACCTAAAAGGTAATGTTTATTTAGCTTCATGTTATTGCCCCATTTGATACCTAATCTAAAAGTCACTAGGTGTTTCCCTTATTATCCCCTATCAGAAATACATATACAGTCAAAACATTCAATACCTGAGTAGTTTTTATTTACACATGGCTTTTTCAGAATGGCTTCTAGTAGAATACACTGACATAATATAGCAATAGGAACCAAACAAGTAGTCCGTTCTTAATTCGTGTGTGCATGAGAGTCTAGAGCTAAACATTATATGCTCGTATATTTCATAAGCGTGAGGTGTTAAGTTTTTGGTGATAAAGACAATTGCATGTATCTCAGTTTTATTGTTAAAGAAACTTTAGTATATGTTTTGCGAATTCCAGCATTGAAAATGGAATCCTTGTATTCCGAAATAAGTTCTATTGAAAATATTACATATCACGTTGGTTCTTCTTTCCATATTATGAGTGTGATTGTAAAGTACCTTCTTTATAAATGCATGAATAGTTACCATTTTCTGTCATTTTCTTTGGAGTTCCGATCAAACATCGAATATGCACTTCAAAATGATGGGAACCCTTCAATGTGGTATTGATCAAGATGATTTTTAAATGTGCCCGTTGTGCCTACGGAGACAAAAATTACAACTAAATTCATCGAGATTTTGACAATTTTAACTGAAACGAAATGTAGAAAATTAGGTGCTGAAATATTTTATTAGGAGCTTCTGGTCATTTCTCGTTTGTACATAATGATATCGTTTCTATCAAAATGCCCTTTCAATGTAACATCGACAAAACCGTTAAGATAACTGAAGCTCTCTATTAGTTGTTCTCCTTGTTGTTTCAGTTGTACGGTCTGCATAGTCACGCATTTGATTTCTAAAATTTTATTTCAGGTAAATGCATAATGACTGATTGCTAAAAATGTACCCATGCCTGGATACATGGGGGCTATTTTACATCAGTTTCATTTGTGAACCACGTAGTAGTCTTTGTCCGTACAGTGCTAGCAGTTTTTTTTCGGCTGTGAATGTTAACACCACAATCTTTTAAACACATGTCAGAATAAAATATGCTGAAAGTCTTTGATGTGGAAGTTTATTTACACAATGATCTGCAATGATTGATGTCATATTACTGGGACACCTCTGCTGTGGAGCGGAACGGTAACCAAAATGAACTTTAGTCCTGAATTACTTAAATTAAATTTTTATTCAATACTCACGTAATAGTGTATATATGAGCGCTCGACAAACATTGATAATCGAAATTTTTCAAAAACGTATTTCTTTACCTTTGTTTTTAGTAAAAACTAATGTCGTTATAAGTTTGGACATAGTGAGGATTTGGATCTATTGTCGGCGATAATTTTTCCTAATCGAAAACGTTTTTCGAAAACTTTAATAATGTTCCCTTCAGTCTGATACTCGAAGCTGAAGATTGAGAGCTGAGGTCCCAATAGAAGGTATCCATGTGCTGCAGGTTTTTCAGTTGAAAAGGAGCATAATACATGTTCAAGTACAAATCGTGAACTCTAAATAACGAAAATGAAACTAAAAATTGCAATTGTGTATAATTTCCTCTTTTTCCCAAATTGTTTCGAATGGATAACCACCTCATTGAACTTAGTCCTGAAAATTGTTCTTTTCATATAAGAACCCTCGAAAGAATTGAAATGTTCATTTCCAATTACATGAGTCGTGTTCCTAAAATGTACTTATTTTAATTTGTACATCGAATATTCAAAATGTTAACATATTTAATTTTTTCACAGTTCGTGCTTTTGGGAAGCCTGGGCGTGTTTCCTATCAACCTGAACCAAGTTTTCAGCCAGGTATTGGGTGCAGAGGAGTACAGACCAAGAAGATCCATCCACAACTCAACAGATTTGGCTGTTAGTTGGCGTTACAAGGTAATGCACAGTCAATACTCTTGGTATTCAGAAATATTATTTGGCAGTTATTTGGCTTACAAAGTAATGGAGGATCCTTATTTTTGGTATTTAGTAGTATTGTTTGGTGGTTAGCTGGTGTTACAAAAATTATACTTCACAGTGAATACTTCTGGTATTGAGTACTATTACTAAGTACAACTTCCTCATACACAGTTCCGCCATTAGTCAGGCTAGAAACGCTTTATTTTACTATCATAACTGCTACGGGGACATAAATTTTTCGATTGTAATCTTGCTAATAAGAAGCTTTCTTCGTCAGCTTTTGCCGTGTTCTTGGTTTAGCGCTTTTACGATTATCTGTTCGTTAACACTGAATAATTACACTTTCTTACTAAAAAAGAAGTTCAATTTTATATAACAGTTTTTTGAAAAGCTTTTGAACCTCCTTTTGATCGAATTGCAGCTTCTGTCTCAACTGGTAATCACTTTACAAACTTTAACATCTGTAGTTTTGATTTTAGCTATAATTTTACCAGTAGTAGTCCCAAATCGTTTAACGATGATAGGGTAGGAGTGGCATGAAAAATAAAAATCACTTTTAAGCTCGTGAAACCGTTAACTGAGGTGTCGACCAACGCCGATTTTTCTCCAAACTGTTTAAAAAGCGCCTGAATCTGTCATCAAGAATTAAATGCCTATCACATTCTTCACATGATGAGCCGGCTTCACCATCTTGTTTCTATTGTGGAACCGTTCAGTGTATTGCCTTCATTCACCTGTTTCTACCACACGTTAATTTGCCATTTTCACGGAAGGTGATAATGCGTCTTTTATCAAAGGTATAATTTTTTTTCCCGCATCTTCATTCCAGCAGTTTGCAAAAATATTAGGACAGTTTAACACTCAGACCAGATGATTGCTCTGTTCAGGACACTACGGAATGTTGCTATTCAAGTCTCTTATACACTACATATTTCTGAAACTAATGTAAAGAAGAAACACACAATGCATCAAAAAGTCACATGATCTTTTTCTCCAGACGGCCTGTGTATACGAGTATAATCATGCGCAGGTCTTCCCAAAACAGCTCACTTATTGTGAAATTATTCTATAAATGCAAAAAGATCGTATCAGCACATCAACAAATTCTTACTCAATGTTTTGGTTTACTCTATTTAGAGTATTGTTTATTATTGAGCCCATTTGTTCTCGTAACATATGATAACAAATATTCTTCGGGTCAATTTTTTTATCGAAGCATGATTTTTGCTCTACTCGTTTTTTTAAATTTTGAACTGCATTACTTCACTAAGTAGCGATTCATATATGATTATTTATTCTTATTTACGGGACTATATGTACTTCAAAATGTATTTCATTGACCTATTCGTAACAAAATGATTAAAATAAATGGTGTACTATGTTGTCGAAGGAATTCAATCTATTTCTTACAGTAATGTTATTCATTTATGTGGCACATTGGAAATGTCAATGTCCAGCACAATAATGAGTTAAATGAGTTAATAATTTTGTAACAAGAGCGAACAGTTGTTTCTCGTTTATGTTGAATTTGAACAAATTTATTTACACACGCCCGTAAGCGTTTCACATCCACCAATACGCTAGTGAGATATAGATCACAAAAGCTCATTTTCTAATAGCGTTTTAGTGCACTAGGTAACTTCTATTGCAGTGGGAAGTTTTAATGTAATTTTAATTTAATATTGTTGCAAGATATTTTTCAATGCTAGAAGTAATCTTTGGACTAAAAGACGGAACACAAGCTAAAATACTTGAATTGTGATCTGGGCCTGTAAGGAGGTTAATCTTTCTTGGAAAAAAAATTACTCATAATAGTGGTTATATTTTCTAATTTTCGTTTTAATTCAGGGGATGAACAGAAGTACAGTTTTCCTAGTTGAGGGCACTATGTATATGCCATTTAAATAGAGTTTTTGTGAACTTTACGTTGCAGAAGTCTCAACGACTAAATTTAGTGTTTGACACAAGAACCCTACAACATGGTATGGCAGCATAACTTTGTTTTTTCATAACTTTTTGAGCGCCAAAAAAAAACTCATTTTCTTGCACCCTGTTTTTTCCATGTTATGAAATTTTTCAATTACCTTCTCCAACAAAGTAAATCATTATTAGCTTCTTAGGCCTTCCACACGAAGTAATGTGCTAAAACGTTCACATACTGATAAGATATCATGTTTTAAGTGATGAGAGACTCAGGTCTTGGGCAAACGCCAATCTTCTCGCACCATCAGGCTGAGAAGAAATTTTTTGCATGGACATCTTTGTGTGCCAGTGAACTCTGGGACCGGCGACTTTCCTGAATCTGGGCTCGTATTAGACTTGAGGTGTCTACTTCTTGCTGATCTTGCGCAAAACCAGTCTCATTAAAGCTCAAGTACTGCAACGATAAGCGCTCACCTGTTTGTATTCAGCATGTTCAGAGCGTCAAAACGTACGGGGGAAATTTACTCGCCAAAGCGCGTCGTTTAAGTTCCATCTTAAGTTAAATAAGAATTATAAATTGCAGTAAGAATCTAAACCTCAAAAAAATTATGAAGAAATATATTCATCAGAATCTATGATAACTTACCCTTCATGAACTATAGTAAATACGAAGAACCAAACAAATGGTACGAGTTACCCTGTGCATTCGAAAACTGCTTTTGATTAGAGATAGAATAGAATAGAATAGAATAGAATGAGGCTATAGGAACGAACCTTCTGGCCCATTCTTGGGTCGGATAATTACTTCGATAATTATTCGGTTGTTTACCCAAGTCCCATGCCGTATTTCTAGCCGCGTCAACCATGTCGGCAGCGGGATTCGAACCCGGGTCTTTCCGCTCGCAAGCAGATTCGCTCACCAGTCGACCAAGCTGGTGATAAAGGAAGGGCTCTAAAGGAAGGGCTGCTTTCAGTAAGCTTCCAAGCATATATTGAGAGTAAAATCTTGAAATCGATTGCGTAAAGCGGAACAGTGAATGTTTTTGTACATTTGAATAATATTTCGTCTATATTTCTCCGATGTATACCACTCTTTTGGAAAAGATTAAGGGGTATGGTAATCTTAAGCTAGTTGATATTTCTTGCCAAAAAAACACTTAAATGCATTTGAATCTTCTTATTCCAGTTCGGTATTACCTATTACTGATATTGACAATATTCTACAGGAAATACCCGTCCACAAAACCCCATGCTTACGTCGCATGTTCTGTGAGATCGAAACAGCTGCCAAAACTAGCGACTCTTACGGAGACAAGCCCTCGCAGAATGACGTAGACCGGCATCCCGAGGAGGAAGTGGACGTGGAATCTTCAGACCCACAACTAGAGCTGTACACGGAGGCGGTGCGTGCGCTGTATGGCTACGACAGTCCCTCCTCCCCCGACTCCAGTCCAGCCACCGAAAAAGCTCTGTCCCTCATGCAGTCCTTGACTGGGAAAAGTTGTGAGCAGGCTTATAAACTCTGCAGAGGAAGGTGCGTATCATTCTTTAATTGTATGGAGAAAGTTTTGTGAAATTCCACTGTCTTGGGAAGAATGATATTTTGAATTTCGTTGGAATTGGTTGTTTAGTGATAATAATATTTAGCTTTGTGTCTAGGAAAAAGAGTTTAAATTTAATTTTAACGTACAAGAGGGGTAATTTTTTTTCTTATGTGAATCTGTTCCTCACCATCATAACCTGTTGTGGTTCTAGGCGAACCAAGCGGATAATCTTAGTCGTGAGTGGTAAAAACATTGTGACATGTTAGCAAGTTTTGAAACTCCACAATGAAGAAGAGACGATACAATATTATTGCAGGACCTTATTCAAAAGTTGGTGTGCAAAAAAAAAACAAGGTGCCTAGGTTGAAAGATCAGGAATGAACATCAAATGTAGGATAATTCTTCTGAAGTTCATAAAAATGAAAATAAAATTTCAAGCGGGGTTGCATTCACTCAATGTTGCGTGATAGCTACGAACAATTGTTCCAATGGATAGATGAGTAATTGAGTAGTCATAATAATTTATTTTTCAAGTTATTGCGCATAACTTTTCAGTTTTTATAAAAATAAAGCATCGGCATTAGAATTAAGCATTTAAGAACACAAAACACTATACCACAGGGTATTTACAAAATTTTGTTTTAATTGAAGTTTAAGAAGCAAATTTTACTAAGCTGAGGTGAAGTCAATTGTTATTATTTTCTGATTACATACCATGTTTGGTCTCTTATGTTTTGAAGTGTTTAGATTGCAGCTCTACATTAGTGGGACAAAGTAGTGAAGGTACAAGTTCATAAGATAGGAAATACGTAAACAATACCAAATTTATTATACGTACTTTATTCCATAGAGTTTTTATTTTATAATTATTGATTCATATTAAAATATTGATTTCCGATGGATCACAGGACATCATCATTACTTACCAGAAGCAACTTTGTGCATATTGTTTATTTAAGACGTTTTGGGAGTTTGAGATTTGTATTTTCAGAAAACGTTTAAAACGTAGGCACACAGTCCTGGTTTGTGCTCTTGAGACGTAGTGAGATTTTGTCGCCAACAACAGCTTAATTGTAAAGATGAAGAGTCTGAAATCAAATCCATAACTTCTCGCAGTTACTAATTTTCATACCTAAATGTCCCTGCTGAAGATCAATGCTCATTAATGAAGATAAATGCCCATTCAGTCATGCAAGCAATGCGTTCCGGAGTAGATGCCATAACGCGACTTGTAGGAAGGGGTATTTTACCTATGCACTTATAATTTTAGAGCACCATTACATCAGTTTAACCTATAAATTACAGATGTGTAGCCATCTAAATTACTAAAACCATATTGTTTTTTCCGATTACGTAAAAATAATATCATAAATCATTATTGACGACCCAAACATGCACTGCAAGTGAAAAACACATCAGGCGTATTTTGTTTTATGAATTTCAGGAGAGCAATACAGTATTTTCAGGAATATTATCTTTCAAAGGCATTTATGAAAATGATATATAGATTGAAGAAAACTATAGAAGATGGTTTTCACGTTCTAAACAGGATGATTTCAGTCTAAAGAAGGAACCAAAAAAGAATGCTCCAGAAGACTCAATTCTGAGAAATTACAGGCTGTTATTGATGAAAACCTTACCAGTACAATTAGAGAACTGTGCGAGGAGTTTAATGCGGACCATATGACCATGTATTGTACTGGTATGGTTTTCATCAATGATAGCCTACAATTTCTCAGAATTCAGTCCTCTGGACTGTTCTTTTTTGGTTCATCTTTTAAACTGAAGTCGTCTTCTTGAAAGCGTGAAAACTATCATATACAAGTTTTTTTATTCACCACATCATTCATTCACCAGTAATTTGCTGTTAAAATTATTATATTGTACTCCTGAAATGCACGCAGTAAAATGTGCTTAATGTGTTTCTCATTTGAAGTGTACCTTTGGGTTAACAATAGTTATTTATTGTAACCATATTTTATGCTTAAAACATTATTTTCATAATTGTATGTTTCCAATATTTGGTCTGAAAATGCTGTATTGCCATTTTCCAATTCATACAGTAAAATATGTCTAATGTGTCCTTCAAATAAAGGGTCAACATTGGGTATTTATTGTAATAATTTAAATCTTGATGAAGAAATATTATCATATCTTTTTAGATGACTACAGTGTGTCATTTGTAATTAAAATTGATTTAATGATGCTCTAACATCATAACTCAAGAAACGGACAGAAATTTCGTCACAACCTGACAGTTTTTGAGATGAACATAAAACGAGAACTATTCTTCATTCATGTACAAGTAATAACGTAAGGAGTTATTGTGACACTTCAGCAGTGAATCAAAAAGTTTTACCAATTGTAAAACATGACTAAAATCCTTATGTTCCTTGTGTAAAGATTGTGTTCGTTTTTCGAAGTTTGCTAGTGCAGTAGGATCCTTCGCAAACTTCAAAATCGTTTTTATTGATAAAATTTTTCAAATTTATCATAATTCCGATGCAAAACTCCGGGGTACACTATTTGCACTTGGTATATGAAAGATTAATTTGTTTTATATTGGTTAACCCATTAATGACGAGAATTATTTACTGGATGTACCCTTCCCTTGCAATTTTTCAAGGCCAGCTGAACATGGTGTAACCGGCGTATAAGAACCAAACCTGTTTAGAAAATGTACAAGCTTTGTATTGAACCAATTAACCCACTAAAATCGGTACTTGATGATACAGTTAAAATACGTATTTTTGTCCCCTGGTTCCAAATGGAACCGCTCGTCATTAATGGGTTAATATGAATGCGTTTTTATCGCTTAGGCAAAATCTAAAGCTAGAAATTGTAAGAAGAGTGTTTCATATGTGTCTGAGAATTAGTTGTTCTTTAGTTTGGATCAATGTAGAATACCTTACCCAGTGCGAAGTGAATTAGGATACAATCCTAATAAATCCGTAATTAGAATTTAATTCATAGGTATTGCTTCTCGCTTGTGAAACTATCTTAGTTGTTTTTGTTCCTTAAATACTGTGTTTATTCATAAAGGTAGCTTCTCTATGTTCTTGCAAGTTATCGATGTGACTCCAAGATGTTTAAACATTTGTATGGGGAAATTGTTATTTAGTAAATATTAACGTTTTTGAATTGAGTTGTCGTGAACACATTCATATGAGACAGCAAGATTATAATTTGTCTCATATAATTTAAATACGGAAGCAAAAAAATTAATTTCACAGATTAATGTTGAAGCGTATGGGCTTGATTAGAACCAATGTGTTCTGATAAATCACTGCTTGCAAAATTAAAATTGATGGAACATGGACTCTAACAACCAAATAATAATTTGAGTTCGTTGCAACTTTATCCGTGGCAAGAACGCATGAGAGTCTTCAAGGTACGAGACATTAAGAGTAAAGTTTGGCTCACAATGATGCATTTCAACAGCTGATAGTTCTATTCCATCAAATAGAATACCAAGATGTTTATTCATCTGAACAAAGGCTGTGAGAGCACCAATTCACAAAATCTTTGATTGAGAATTTCTTATTTATTCCTTTCTACGTAAGCATTTTTTAAATCTATGTTTTCTGTTCCCTCAGGTACACGGCTGCTATGTTGTTCAGCAAAATCTTCAATGAACTCAATATTCGCTTGAAAGATGAACTTTGAAAACTTTGACGTACAATATTCGTTCCAATTAATAATCGAAGGGTATTTATCATGTGGCATTTTATAAATTCATCCAAGTTACTCCGGCGTAAGTTCCCAACTTTCGTGGATGTGACTCTCCACTAAATCTTGAAGTTATTTTCTTATCTTGTTTTGTGTCTTTCACTCACATGTCTTAGAGTTGTTGCATTTATTCAACAAAACTTTTTTCTAATTTCTTTGTGGGAATCATCCTGCAAATTTTGCTAGCATTAAAAATGAATTCCAAACTCATCTCTTAGTGTAAGCTATATTTATTTCCAAAACCAGTTTTTGGGTAAGTGATAAATGTAATTTATATTTTAAAATTACTAGTTTTGATTCGTACAATACACTTCCAAAATGCGTTGAAGCCTGTATAAACATATTTTTTTTTTGATATAGCAAAGGTGCATGTGTGCTACTCAGCACATTGCTTTTTGGGCTTCGGATAGTACGCGAAAATTCATGTGAAGTCACCAGTTATTAGTAAGTCGGATCAATTGAAGCATGAAAGTGAATCGTTTCGGGACGATTGATTGTGTCCCAGCGTCTTCGATGGGATGTCTGAACAGCCTTGCTGTTGTCGATTTCCAGAGTATGACTGAAGATTAAAAAAGTGCGGGAAAACGTGTTTTGATACAGGAAGATCATATTTTGATACTTATTAACTCACTATACAAATGTCTTTAATAAATTAAATTTTATGATATCAGTGCCGATACTTATCGGACATAGCCCGTATGTTAGCATGTTTAAAAAATAAATTATTGCTATTGTTATTTTATACGAACATAATTTCTATAAATAATATTTGGAATTTTATTTACAGGTTGCATTAATTTTTTATTGACCTAAAGTACTCCGATTTTATTACAGATTGAAATTCTACCAAACAATTTTTCACATATGTGTTTGACGTTGAAGGACGAATAAAAACTAACTAGTGATGGGCATATCTAATCAAAAGTTAACTTCACTGACCGATAGACCACTAAATTATAAAATAAGACTCATGAACGCAAAACCACTAAACAGCCAAAAAAATTATTGGAAGTTAACCCTTTTTGATAACCGATAAGTTCTATGCCTAAAACTTAGCTTCGTTTTTCTATGTTGTTGAGTTCTTAAAACAAGTGGAGAGGTGAAATTGCCATGTTCTAGTGTAAACATAGAGCTTTCCAAAAAAGTACAACATGTCAAGATTGGATGAAATTCAGGGTGTAGATTCATGTCAAATGAACTAATGAAATAAAGCATTAAATTTTCAGTCAAGAGACAGGTAATTCAATGCACAAAAATACTGAACGAATTAAAAAAGTATAGTGTAGCTTAGGTATCATGTAAGATCATAGGATAAAGCTATATTGCCTTTTCCATCGCCTGGACGTGATACTGTCTTTCATGACAAAAAACAAAACAAACAAAAACGTATATTTCCAATAAAGTTGGTACAGAAGAAATGTAACAGCATTGGTTTTTAAAATTGCCTTATCATAAAATCCTTAAGTGGTAGGTATTCAATGCGTAGTATCGTAGATGATAGAACAGCAGTACCTACGGGTTTACGTAAACATTCATATCACGCAATGAACGTTAAATATACATGGGGAAACAAATGAAACTTCGCTTGTTCAATGATGACTTAAGAGGTAATCATTGGTGATACATATAAATTCTGACGTGATAGGTATTATACACATTTTAGGTGATAAGCGAAATATTTTCTTTAGGTACAACTTAGACTTGACATCATTACATTTAACTGAATTGGATGTTTAACATCTGAGAAAGACCGAAAAAGGAAAATTATAAAAGCGAAAACTTAAAACATAAAGTTGTGATTGTTATTAAATTGACCGTAGCCATACTGGTTGACCGTATGGTATGGCTTGCTAATGATCGATTTAATTTAATCATTATTACAGT
>VCRD01006587.1:6363-26079 GCA_006783055.1 Trinorchestia longiramus
AGAATGAATTTGAAATCGAGCAATGATTCCAGTGGGGAAGCCAACGATAGCGATTTGGAAGACATCCCGATATGTTCTCTTGCTGAAGAAGAGATGCTGAGGGCAATAATGTATGCCTCGTCTAGTGAATCTGTTCAAGAATTCGTCACTACCTTTGTCATCAATGAGAAAGAGTGTTATTTACCCGAGCGAATTCAGTACAAATGGAAGTTGATTGACTTCTACTTGATATATCCGTGCAAACAAGAGACAGTAACCTTACTAGAAAAAGAGGGCATCCTTTCTCTTACTTGTACATGCGCTGCTTCGTGTATTATTGTTCCTAATGCTTATTTTGAAGTGAAATCTGAGCAAGCTCCCGTAGTACTTTTAGGATTAACCACAAAAACGGTTAATGAAGACATGGTCTCTGTAAAAGACAGTATGTGTTTTGAAATGCAATTGCAGTCTCCGACATATACTCCAGTACCGCTTTTGGTTCCTGAAGACAAGCAATCATTGGCTTTTGACAATCAGAAACAAATCCCGTACAGCCTTCGAACATCTACAGGGAGGCCTCCAGTCCCTTTCAAAACTAGTCGAGGTTCAAATGAAGCGCCTGGAAGAAAGATGAACTCTATTTTGACTATAAAGAAAGATTCGTTACCTAACTTCCAGCATCGATCGCAGCAAAATGACGAGAGGTGTCGAAAAACTCGAGGTCGAGCCAAACCTCAATCTTCTCGTATGCGTTTTTCGTCAGACGTTTCTCGTAGCCTTTCTCGACCACGCCCTGGTTCTACCTGCGACGAAACTGACGTTAAAACTCATCCTTTTGATGACCGTCACAGGAAATGGCTATCTTGCAGCGATGATTTAGAAGCACAAGCTTTGTCGATTAACAACGAGGCCGTATTAAATTACTGGTCGGAAGTTTTAAAATCCAAACGAATACACTTTGGGGTACCTTTCATGACCACATTTACAGCCTCTCAAGAGAGCTTACCTCAATACAGCTCTGATCTTACCTCACCATCTCCTTCACAGAGCTACGAAATGTGGTGCAGAAATTTAAGAAAATCTTCCCTTACGGGTTCTAGCTCACGATCTTCGACCTTGCCGGCTAGGCCGACTTTCAGGAGAGAAAAGTCTGTGGCTACATTTTCAACGCCTAAGCCGTCGTCCGTGCGACCTCAATTCCGTCGCGAAAAAACATTTTCATCTATTAAACCTACAAAAGACCAAAATTTAATAGTTGTGAAGCTTCCTTCAGCGGCTGGGAAGTGTAACCCACTGGGGAGTGTACGACTTCACAATGAAAATATTCTGAGGATTCCATCTACTTCTGCTATTGACCAAGCAGTTTCTTCTCCTATCTATACAGCCAAAACTTCTGAAGTTTTCATATCTTCTATTTCTCGTCTTCAACGCATGCTTCGTCCTGGCCGCTTGTTTGAAGACATCAAAGAAGATCATGAAAAGGTTTGTTCACTGAAGTTAAGCTCCATGACCGAATACTCGAGTGCCACTTTGGATTCATGCGATACAAAACAGTCTGACACTAGAGTTTTCCACGATTTGATGAAAAGCGACGAATGCTTTTTCTTGCGGTCTTCTCTTGAGTCAATGTATAGCGATAGTTTGAACAAAATTGAGGAATTTGTTGAAGAGGATTTTCTGGAAAATCTTGAAGGAATATCTGCCGATGAAGAGTTTTATGAAGATTTGGTTCATCCAGACGTCACATGTTGTGATGTAGAAGGTTTCTTAGACGACTCGAAAGAGTGTGTTCTACCACAAGATGCTGTCGTTACAGCCATTTCTGTAGCGACCCAATCGTCGAGCAAAGACACGGATCACAAATCGTTCTCGAATCGTTCGAAGAAATTAATGATGGAAATTCGGGAGACCAGCAGGGAATTGTACAGGTACATATTCCAAGAGCACAAAAATGTAGACAAGGTAGACAAGGTAGACAAGGAGGAAAACCCGAATGTCGAAATTTCATCTACCCAGCGAAGCTCTTGGCTTGCTCGTGGTAAGTCTCCTTCGGCTTCTGATACTTCAAAGAGAAGCGTTACATCGAGGGCAAGTATTGCATCGAAAAGAAGCGATGCTTCAAAATTAAGTGCTGTCTCGAAAACTAGTGCTGCTTCGAAAACAAGTGCTGCTTCGAAAACGAGTGCTACTTCGAAAACGAGTGCTGCTTCGAAAACGAGTGTTGTCTCAAAAACAAGTGTTGCCTCAAAAACAAGTGTTGCCTCAAAAACAAGTGTTGCCTCGAAAACGAGAGTTGCCTCGACAACGAGTGCTGTCTCAGAAACGATCCCTGTTCCAAAAGCTAGCGCTTTTTCAACGCCGAGTACTGTTTCAAAAACAAGTGTAACATCTCTCTCTAGTAGGTCCAAACCCAGTGTTGTTTCGAAGGTAAACGTAAATACCACTATTCCTTCGATTTCAAGAATAATTTCAAACGCGAATCCACAGTCAAAAGTTGGCTCTACTTCTTCAATGTCAAGTACGAATACCATAACCTGTGGTGAAGAGACACTTGATTCTGCGAGCGTCACATCAAGCAGCAACGTTTCCACAACTGAAACTGGCACGCAAAGTAAAAGCACGGGACGTTATAGTAATATTACTGACAGGATTCGAGCTAAAAAGAATAATTTTCGGATGGAATCTGAATTTAAGCTCTTAAATGATAATGTGAAATCTAAGAAAGGTGGACCAGCTGCAGCTATTACTGAATCAAATTTGCGTGACAATCTGATGGTGAAGTCTCTTTCTTCGCGCTACAAACAGAATCCTGACAACTCAAACTCTTCAACTACTCCCACAACAAGAGTGAATTTGACACCGACTCAATCTGCTCCGAGGAATAGTGAAAATTTAGCTTGTGTTTCCAAAACGGCTCGTAATGCTCCTATGTCGGTAGGCTCATCAACAAAATTTCGTTCCACGCCACAAGCACAACTTCCGCCCGTTCAATTACAAGGAAATCATACGATCTCGCCGGTGCTATTGGACCTCATCGCGCCAATGGAGTCTGCTAACGAGTCTTCCATGACGCATTCATCTGTGCAAAAAAAAACTCCGGTGAAATTTAGTTTACTCGGCTCTGATGGTATGAAAGATGGGATTGTAACAACGTTGCAGGTTACTAAAAGGAAAATGTTTTCTAATTTACCTAAAAAGCTTTTACAAGTAGATACTGATCCTATTGACAATGGGGAGAACTTTTCGGATCAAGAGTATAAAAGGGAAGAATTATCTTCAGTGGATAATAGTGATGCCAGAACTGTAACGCCATTGTGCGACCGAATGTCTCACGTAGAATTGCCGGTACGCTTATCGGAAGGAATTCCTAATGTCTCAGGTGTTCCTAATGAAGGATCTTGTGATCAAATACTGACCAAAAAATCTTCGCAGATTGGTCCTGGAACCTCAGAACCTTGTGAAAACTACCCATCGGCACAGTCTCCTTTGAAGGATGTAGTTCCCCAGTTGACTGAAGTGCCTGTTTTATCGGTGCAAGCTCAACGTGGAGGGGAGGATTTAGGTAAGAAAGATATGGCTGACCAAGATGTTGGAGAAATTGTTTTTAGTAATAATCAAAGTCCAATTCCTTCTTTTGAGCAAATGTTTGGAGTTGATTTTTCGCCACCAATCGGGAAAAGCTCAGAGCAATTCGCTGAAAGTGGAAATATTTCCGAGTTTGTGGAACAAAAATTTGTTTGTGAAAGAGTTTGTATTTGTAGCGAAAATAATAATGACACTAATGAAACCGTTTCATGTTCTCCATCAGGCGAAAAAAAAACTGATAAAACTAACGAAACCCAACCTGTTGAGAGTGACTTGGTTCGAGGTAGTAGGGTAGACCTCGGACCTGAGAATAATGGCAGTATTTTGACTTCTTCAACCGTAGAGAATATGATGGACTTGCATTTGCAAACGGTTAGCATTAATCCGGAAGAGGTTTCACAAGATGTCACTCCTTGTTCACCTCCTATTAAACTCGACACTTCTGAAAACGCTACAAATTCTGATCTACCAGATGGATCTTTGTCATCGGCACCTTCAGAAGAGCTGGCTGGGAAATCCAATATTCGTCGCTTCTCTAGTTTTTCTAAGAAGGATGTTCTACGCGTTCTTGGAATAGAAGACCCTGAAGAAAAAGAAGACTTGCCAGTAAAAGCTGTTGGTGTAATTACAGACAAATATTTCCTAGATGAAAGTACAGTTGCGTTTGGATCTGAAGTATTGGAAGATGATTTAAGTGCTAATTTGCAACTGCAGGAGGATTTAAGTGCTAATTTGCAACTGCAGGAGGATTTAAGTGCTAATTTTCAACTGCAGGAGGATTTAAGTGCTAATTTGCAACTGCAGGAGGATTTAAGTGCTAATTTGCAACTGCAAGAGGATTTAAGTGATAAATTGCAATTGCAAGAGGATTTAAGTGATAAATTGCAATTGCAAGAGGATTTAAGTGCTAACTTGCAATTGCAAGAGGATTTAAGTGCTAACTTGCAATTGCAAGAGGATTTAAGTGCTAACTTGCAATTGCAAGAGGATTTAAGTGCTAACTTGCAATTGCAAGAGGATTTAAGTGACAACTTGCAATTGCAAGAGGATTTAAGTGCCAACTTGCAATTACAAGAGGATTTAAGTGCCAACTTGCAATTGCAAGAGGATTTAAGTGCCAACTTGCAATTGCAAGAGGATTTAAGTGCCAACTTGCAATTGCAAGAGGATTTAAGTGCCAACTTGCAATTGCAAGAGGATTTAAGTGCCAACTTGCAATTGCAAGAGGATTTAAGTGCCAACTTGCAATTGCAAGAGGATTTAAGTGCTAACTTCCAATTGCAAGAAGTCTGTGCTTCTGGAATACTTACAGAAAAGGAAGCCCTTGCAAATTCTGAAAATGAAATTATGAACTCAGGATCTAGCATTTTGCAAGTTACGTCAACAGGTCTTTCCCCTAATCTTTTAGGATTAAATACGTTAGATGCTTCTAATGACACTACGATCGAGGCCAAAAACGGCTTTGTCAACACACCTGATAAAGATGGACTCATTTTTTCTCCACGCCAGGCAAGCGAGGATAACATTCAATCGGCTGGATCTCTTGCAGAAGACGAAGAGAAATCACTGCCTTCCTCTCGCAACATAAGTTCACTAACCGCCGCTGAAAATAAAGAGATCATTTCAGCCGAGCCTTTGATCTCTGTTACTGTACACTCAAGTTATGGTCTTGATACAAGCCCTAGCATAGCGGCTGCTACGTCATTTTGTCCGAATTCTGCGCGGATAAGTGCACTCGAGCCTTCTGACAGCAATGCGCCTGAGATGACGACACTGAGTGACCCGAGTGAAAATGTGAATCCCTGCGTTATTAATTCCTCGTCTTCTTCAATTGATGTTGCTTTGCATCCTTCTTCATTACTGACTGAAGTTACATATTTAAAAAACGATTCTACTGTAAACATCCCTCAAGATCATAAGGGCTCTGCTGGAACATTGAACGTGGCTGTTTCCGAATCAAATGACTCATTTACCATAGCTTCGTTTCCTTCGCACCAAAATGAGCTGGATACTACCTCTCAAAATGTCTGTCATGACGTTCTTGAAACTTTTTCTGTGAGCGCACGTATAATGAATGAAAATTCCAGCACGAACACTCCCTCTACGTCAACCATGGCGGAGACTACCCCAAATGACAACCCCACCGTTTCATTTACTACAAACATACCTGTTACTGAAACATCCTCATCTCCTTTCAACCAATCGGTAATGGACGAAGCTCTACGCTTATGTTGTGACCGTGAAGAAGCCGAAGAGGAAGCCAGCGTGTGGAGCTTCGTTGATATTGCACATCTGGATCTGGTGAACGAGCCTGATGATACGGTCTCAGCTGTGCACTGGCTCTTCTCGCAGGTGCCTTGTTTTTTCGAGTGCGCCTTTGAAATTTCTCTTTAACGGGTGTTTTTTGTTCGGCGCAGTTATTTTGTGCGCGCGAATGACATATTTTAAAGCTTCCAGCTAACTGGTGGTACACGTATCACTGCGTTTTTCTAACTCTGCGTGTGACATTTCTGGCTAACATTTGTTACTAGTGTACGCCATCGATTTTAGTTTCAGGTGTTGCGATTATAAGCTAACAATTGTTAGGCGTAAGAGTGTTTTGCCAGCTTTGTGGAATTTGGGAGTTGCTTCAATGGTACTGACTTACCAGTGAATAAAATTGATTTTGTGTACCGCTTCGCTTAGAATGTGACCGTCGTCAATTGATTCCTTCTAGTTCATAGTCTTTGAGGCTAATTTTCCTCAGCTTCAGGAACAATATTCTTATTGGTCGTCAAAAAAATTTCTAACGGTCTTAAAAGTCGTTTTTGGCTGTTATACTGTGGTGAATACTCCTTTATCTTGCTTTAATTTATTAGGTGATGAATATTTTTCAATTTTTTTCGTTTTTTTATCTCCGTTTTAGTGTTAGTCTTATGTACTCGTATGTAGAGCTCATAATTTTCACGTAACGAACAAGGTATTGGCATGAATGTTTGTTAATATTTTTATTAATCTCACATTAGTCCCGCATGTGTAACGTGATTCATTTATTCTGTATTAGTAATTTACATGTCCTGTTATTTAACTAAGTTTGATTAAGCCTACGCTGCTATGCCTGCGCTGCTATGCCTGCGCTTTTTTTGTTTTTGCTAAAAAAGCTTGCTACAAGTGTTTTACGTATCATTTTTTTATTTTCTCGTATTTTGTGCAAATCCGACTATAGTTGTGAGCACAATAAAGTCTCACAAATTCTGAAATTGCCCAGTGTTGTCCACTTGAGTAATTCGCGTTATAGCATGCATTGTTTTAGGAGTCTACTATAATTAAAGTTTTGGTGTTGAAGGCCAGTTTCCACTGATTCACACTATTATTGCTAGTAACTAATGTAAAGAGTCGCAAACGAGCTCCTATGTGAATTCATTCGGTCTTTGTCGCATTCTCCTTTTAAATTTCACGTAGATTTTGTGATGCTGATATCGTAATGCTAGTTAATTTGAGCAAAACAACGATGGTAAGTTCCTGAGTCACTTAAATTTCTCATGGATAGCCGCTACTATCAATAAAAATATTGATGTCAGCTGCAGGGGAAGTAGCCCTTTTTTCTTGAGCGTTGCTGTTCAGTGGAACGTAGCTTTTCTTAGGAAGATTATGAACTACCCAACGTAGATTCAGCAGCATTGCTTGAAAAATCGATTACGGGCGTATTTTTGTCGTTAAATAAGCTTCATTTTTCATTTCTTTCTTTTCTTTTTCCAGTTAGTGTAGGACAATTTGTCCTTCGTGCTAGTCGTTGTCATTTTTCCTCTAGAACTCCGCTTCATGACGGTACGTTTCGGTCTGGGATTATACTAAGATCAAACAAGGTCATAAGTCTCATGCCGCGTGTATTTCGGTAATTTATCAGTCCTACATACCTCGTTAAATCCGATTTACTGTACTGTTCTTCATTTTTCATATGACTATCTGATGGTGTGAAGGTTCTTAAATTACTTCGCACGTTAACATTCTTCATTGATACAATAATATACACTTGGTCTCGACTTTACCTGGCTATTTGTTTTCGTTGTTTTCAATACACGCAAGACTGGTTTCGACGCTCAAATGTTGCATTAATCACCTTCTGTGGTAGTCCTTTTTTCATCATTCTGTGTTTATTTCATCATTCTGTTTTCATTTCACTTGTTCCTTTTCATAATTTTTTAAAAATACTTTTCTGCATCTAGCTCAACTAGTGCGTGAAGTTTAAATATATTGTCTATTCATGAAATGAAAGTGAGCTCTATACTTGTATACATACGGAAGCAAGTAACCCTGCTGTCGAATGCACTATGTACATAGTTAATCCACTACCTTGCTTATACACATCAAGCACGCAGCGAACTCATTGTTTGTTAGCACTGTGAACGCTCCTACGCACTGAAATAATACAGTGTTATTAATGCAGTACCTTCGTGCCGCAGACTGCTGAGATCGCTTTCGTTGTAACTGCGGTGGTTAAACTAGGAATATAATAATCAGTACTGTATAAGAAAACGCCAGGTGTCGCCCTAAATAAATAAATTAATTTAGTTATTTTTTGTGCGTAATTTCTCCTACGTTATTACCATGGGAATCTCCCTTAAATTCTGGTAGTTAAATCTGTAGACTTTCTGATCAGGTCTGAGAATCTGTTGCTTTAAATTCTTCCTTCAACGCGGCATACACACTAGTGATAATAATAATAATTCATGTCACAGACGCGCGGAAACTCTCGTCACGAGGAGCTGAAGGAGAGGGCCCGGCTGCTGCTGGAGGCGGCGAGACGGGACGCTGCCGCCGCTGCGGACGAAGCCAACTCTAGAGTCGGTCCTCACGAGCGATCTCTCTCCAAGGTAATGCTTCTTGCTTCGAATTTTAGCATGAAGAATTATTTTCCTTCCAATACAAAAACTTGAGGCTTATTTAAATGCGTTTCTTGAATTTTTTTCGAATGAAAAGAGTTTCAAAACGACGTGTGAGTCATGTCACTTATTTTGTATAAAGACGTACAAAACGTACGAAATTTGGCCGGAAATCCATCATTTACTTCATCTACTCGATCTGTCTGGTATGAAATGATGTAGCTTACATTTTTGGGGGGTGGGGTCGATTCGACTCAAGTTGAGCCACGGCCTTCATCATTGAATAACCATTAGTATTAATCCTTTAATGACTTCAATTGAAAAAATATGATCAAATAATACATGTGGTTTTTATGAAATCAGTATTCCACTTAACAGTCATAGAATTATCAGGAAACATTACGGTTCTGCTTGTTTAGACGCTACCGGGGGTATGATCAGCCAAAGAACAGCGTGTGGCTGAGTTCCATTTCTCTGTTCAGAGAAAAATGTGGTCGTTAAAGATTCAACTGTACATAGTAATACTTCAAAATTAGCCACATATTTCGTGTAATATAAGTTGGTAAAGAGCAAGTTCTCTTCTGCAGGAGGAAGAAGAGCGTCAGCTGACGCTTCGGGAGCGAGCACGGCGTCTCATAGCAGAGGCAAAGCAAGGGGTCGTGTCTCCTCCCCGGTCCCTGACGTCCCCTGTGCGGCACTCAGCAGGTCTGCTATTTTATTGTGTTCTTTTCCTGTTGGTTTTATTCATGTTCATTGTCATTGCTCCCAGGAGTTGACCGCACTGTGACAGCCGAGGTTTTTTTGAGTGATATTTTGAAACGGGCGTATTGTGTAGTATTGATGTTTTAATGAAGCAGGTGTCATTAACTAATGATAGGTCATTCATGACACTTTTGCTGCCTTCTGAAGGTTAAAATACGCTAGAATCAATGAAGACCTTCAAACCTTCGTGCAAATGGTAAAGAACTATGTGATAATATTAACACACAGACACTCGAAATTCTACTAGTTTCCGGTACAACAAAAATAATTTGAATAATATTCAAATGCATGCCGGTCACTGGTACTGTGTCTGCGTAATGCACCTGCAAACGAAACGCCCAACATACATTCATTTCGTGTCGTCTCTTTCGAAGCTAATAGATGGATTGATAATAGAAATATATAATATAGAGTCGAATATAATTGTTTGCTGACTATATTTTTGGTTTTACAGGCAGTCCCCCGCTGAGGCACCAACGCAGCGACGACCGAGCTCCGGTAAGTGCTACACGGATTCAAGTCGGTGTTGTCTATGGAGAATCTTTTAATTAATATCATAGCATCCTTGCTGTAATAATCTGAGAAATAGTGCATGATTTGATTTCTTGTTGAGAAGGAATCTCTGTGTTGAGTGACGTATTGATATACAGTAACTGGACATGGAGAGGATCTCCTTCAAGCAAGGCGGTGTTACCATGCAATTCGTGTGGAGGCTTTAGTGTCCCTACCCTCGAATCCCTACCTTTGCATCCCTGACCTATGTACTGTACCAGAAAATGACTTGAACTTAAAATGAATTGAAATTAAAATGAATTTTCTAGTAATTATTCTGTGGACTTTTAATTGCAGGATGGCAATGTGGTGGTATTAAGTAGCAAGGGCTCCGATAGCAGAGCTGATTGTCCTGTTGTGAGCTCCTCTCCTGCCGCCAACACTGACCCTTCTAGAGCCAACGGACTTACGTCTCCGAGCTCTCGAGAGTCTGATGCTTCTACAGCGTCTCCTGCAACAGTTGTGAGTTCCAGTAACTTGGCCTCGGAGGACCACACGGAGCCTGGCTCTCAGCGGACCAGCGTTCGTGCCATCCACTTGCAGTCGTTCTCCAACATCATCGACAGAATCAGTCCTGACAAAGAGGCTTCGGCTACCTCGTATGCTGCTGAGAAGGTGCGTGTCGTTTAGTTTTTCTACAAAACAGTGTTAGGATTTTGAAACTTGATTCACTGCTTCATATAAAAAATATAGGCTTCTTCGATATTTAATTTTGCGCGTGGGAGTGTGCTTATTTGCAAAATAAATTATGTTTACTGCAACGTTCGGGAGTTTCCTAAAACCATAAGGAATATCAGCGCTGATGGCGATGGTTCTGCGACTGGAGATGCGATTACACACGGGCCTCATTGTTGTCTTCATGTCAGTTCCTTTCCTTAATGCAGTGATGTAATTACGATCAAGAGCGCTCATGAGAAAGTGCTGTGTACAATTTTTTGCCTCAAATGAAAATGTCAGTTCTAAAACTTTCTCGCTAATCTGTCCGCTGACAGCTACCTTCGTAGCCTCTGAGATTGTTTCAGCTTCCAAAATAAAGAAGTCTTTGCTACTTTATTTTCACACAGAAAAATGAAGTAGCAACGTGATAAGATTTTATTGATAAATATCGGATGCTTGAATGTCTACAAGTGTTTCTTTACACGTGCTTACGTCTGTTGGTTTTACAATGTACAATGATGGCCCGTACTTAGAAATAAGGGTGACTTTCGGTTAGTATGATGTATTCACTTTATCGCCTTCGCGTGTTGTGTATTTGTCGTACACCACGAGCTTATTGGGTGTGTAGGTCTTGTTTTTACTGGTCCGCCCTTGCAATATCACACCACCGTCCTTTAGTCCTGCACGCTGCCTCGTCAAATGAAAAGAGAAAGTTCCTGACGATGGTCAGTCAGAGCTTTATTTATCGCTCGCTTTTTAGAATTCACCTCTCTTTTTGATGCCTAACCCACACCTTGGCAATCTCATCGGTTATATCTTCATTCAGTTACTTCATACTTCGGTATACTTTCTTGTCACTTCCCTCTCGCTTGACCACATGTTAAGGCATAGCAAACTACTGAGAGCGTTATGCTACATACTGGAACATGTGATTACCAAACTTGTAACAGTTGAAAAAATTTCTATCATAATTATAAGTGGGCATAGATCAACACGTGGGACAAAATAACCCGATTTTATTTGACAATTGATCATTCATGGAAGAGAAGTCCAGATTTTCCATGCTGCAGGTCTTGTAGCTATAGTAGGGCAGTATTCTACGAACAGTAACCAAGACTGGCTTGCGCACAGGCTCGCACAGCAGGCCGGGAACGGAGCCAATACCTGACGGGGGAGCTACTGGCGCTGGAGCGCGAACAAGAACAAATCGACGCTCAGGCTGCCAAGCTGGAAAAGAAACTCCGAAGAGTTATGGAGGCTGGTGAGGCACTCGCTGCAAAAGTTACAAGAGAAATCCGTCTACTATTTCTTTGCTTGTTGGAGTGTATTTGTTAATACTTCATCGCTGTTGAGGTTGTTGAAACTCTGAGCGCTATTGTGGCTGTGAATAGTGTGAGAGCTGGTGAAGTTGTTGATACTGAATGCACTGCTGAGGTTGAGGAAACTGGTTACAGTGATGCATTATTTGAAAGTGGCATATAATTCGTATACGTTATAATATGTACATCTGCGTATTCAATTTTAGTAGACGTAACTACCAGTATAACTGTTAAAGTCTTCTGTATTAAAGTCTTTTGTAATTGGGGGTGTTATTAGATTTAAATTGCAATTGTGAGTGTAATTGAGTATCGCGATTGATTTACTGTGTGTTGTAGCTAAATGCGAGCTTTCAAGTCGCTTAGCTCATTGCTAACGTAACGTACATATACGATACATAAGTGCGTCGTTGAGTTCAGTGTTGCTGAATTTTCAGATTTAGGCTCACAGCGTGTTTCAAAGAGATAGATGTAAATATGAGTATATGTTAGGAGTTCAAGTATTATATCACAGTTTTAGTTCACTGTTTAATAGTGTCTGAGACAATCGAACGGTCAGAGAATAATTTATCTTTATGTATAGCTCCTTTCCTCATTTGGAGAAAAAAAAGTTGGGTGGCCGTTTGCACTGAAGGTGACTGAAGAAATAAGGTATGCCGTGGCATTTTTGGTGTCTACTTTCACTGAAGGTGACTGCAAGAATGTGAGTACTGGGGCAATTTCAGTATCCATTGGCATTGAGGGTGATTGCAAGAATATGGTGTGCCGTGATATTTTCAGTGTCCACTGGCACCGAACTATAAGAATAAAACTATGATGTCGTATACTTCAGGCAACCGTGCAGCGGAAGAGGAGCGTCTCATGCAGCGTTGGTTCACGTTGGTCAACAAAAAGAATGCGCTCATCAGACGACAGGAGCAACTCAGTATACTGTGAGTGTGATGGGCTGAGCGAAATACTACAGTAAATATAATGATATGCTTCGGTACTATTCTGCCACAGCAAGGGTGGAGGGGGACCTGGAGATTCATGCGATTTCTAAAGCACTGCTTCAAATTATCTGTTTTAAGTAGCTTCGTAAAAAATATGACCAACTCGTCTGGTGTGGTAAAAACCATGTTGAAGAATTGTTCTCTTGAAATTTGGTATGAGTATAATCAGTAACAGGAGATACGATTTATAAAGAGTTAGCTCAGTGCTTTAGGTGTGTAGAACACCTCGATTGTGTAAGGTACAGTCCTTGTACATAGAAACAAAAAAAGTATCGATGAGATTTTGTGCTTTCGTAGGATTACTAGTCATCTATTTTATATATGGCACCTGTTGTGCGTCGGGTTTAATGGTTTCACTGTTTGTGTTTCAGTTTATACTCATTTTTCTCGTTCCAGTTGAGATGTGTTTGCGTCATCGTACTGCTAGTGTATATGCTTATGTTTTCTGTTTATTCGTTCATATTTTGCGTAATTTTCAGATTTTATCGCAAAATTCAAGTGCAAGCGTACCAGTAATTCCTAACTTATTTGAGAAGAATAACTCCTGTGGATAATTGTTTTACGTTTTTGTGGGCTTATTTTGCTTGCTGTGTTCGAGGGGCTACAAGTTTCAGTTGTCTTGATTTTATACGAATTTAAATTTTAGGTTTTCTGATGAAGGAATTCGAGACTTATTCTTCAAATTGATTTTTTTTGTTCGTATTACAAGTGAGCTATATCCTATTTGGTGTTCTTTGTTCTTATTTATATTGCAAATGAATAAGTTTTCTAGTTACTTTTAAACCCTTTGAGCACTACAGGGACATCACAGTTCCAGCTCATTTTCATCTTAGAACATAAAAATACTTACATTTTCTCAGCAAGAAACTATGACGTTTCGTTCCTGAAAACCCTGCAATTGAAACTAATCACCAAAACTTTTTGATACTAATATCTGGGTGTGAACAATACAGTAGACAAAGCTTTGATCAAATACGGGTAAGTCGGGGCTGTTTGACTTGAAGGTTGCCTGATATTAGCTTGTGTTCCCTTAACTCACAGAGAGAAAGAGAGCAACTTGGAGAGGCGGTTTGAGCTACTGAACAGAGAGCTGCGCGCCATACTCGCCATAGAAGGTTAGATATTTTTTAACTTCCTGTAGTCTTGTAGTTTCCTTGTTCTAATTATTCAGTTGTTCGTACATCAGGCAGTGCGGCGTGGCGTCCTTTTTCTTCGTTTGTTATTCTACCATTCGATCAAAACTTCAAAAAGTGACTATTTTTTGTGAAGTCGACTTAGTGTTGGTCAATATTTATCTCTTAGTTGTGTTAGGGTTTTCCATTTAAGAATACGCTAAAGAAGCAATACCAAATTCAAGACTAGTATGCTATGGTAGGGTCTTAAAAGTAGTAATTAATATGAGCCATATTATCCTGTAGTATTTCAATTTCTTATTCGTTGAGATCTATCAGCTGTTAGATAACAGGACGCTCTGTTTGCCATAAAAATAAATCTGTTCATTTACTACGAGTATATGTTCATTTAATTCATTCATTTAATTGATAAAATTCTTAGTAAATCATTTGTCTAATTCATGGTAAATGATTCATTTATGGTAAAGCATTCGTAAAATTCATGATGGATTATTCGTCTATTCATGGTAGATCATACGTCATTTCATGGAAAAATTCTTCTAATTTATTGTAGATCCTTTGTGTATTTCATGCAAGATCAATGGAGTCGCGCAAATGTCCACTAACTGAATTGATGATGCATGGGCAAACTAGAAAGCGCCGCTATTCGAATGGTTTTGAACCATTTCTTAGGTGGTGATGTTGAATTTTTTCCATATCTTAATGACAAGACGAGCTTGAGATCTTCATTTTGCCTTCATATTCCCCGTTTGGTGTTCGAGTTTACTGCTATGTTAGTGTACTTGCACGTTTGTATTATTAATAGCTCGTCGAATTTTGGAAATGAGCGATGGTCATCCGATGGTTTCCATGCTTTCATGTCAGTCAGATAGAAAGTTACAGACTTCGTGTACTGAAGGGAACTGCGAAATAGACATCTGATTCATTTTGTTCTAATTTCTCAGTTCCTAATTCCAATATCTACTCATGGAATAATTTATATTGAAAATTTTCAGTGTTTTCTCTAACCCTCTTAAGGTTTGAAGTGGTGAGTAGGGGAAATATTCTTATTTCTTTAAGTTTCTAATATCTGCACTTGATAATGTATATTTGAATTTCTTGGAAAGCTAATTATTTTGGAGAGAATATTTTTTCTTTAGGCTCCGAAGTGCCATGTTACTCAGACCCTCTTAAGGCTGCGCGTAAATTAATCATACTGTATGTTTGGGAATTCAAGTTATTACGTGTCCGACTCTATTTGAAGTTGATCTTCTTTATTAGAAGCATGTTCCATTCTATTCAGACGCTCGTTTCACTCCGATCACCGTTCTTATTATTTGTTGACCGCTAGTGGACCGACGTTATAGTTTTCGCTCTGCACTGTCAGCAGTTCCTTTTGTACAGTCACGTGTTTTCTACGTTTCGCCCGCTCCGAGTTTTCTCTTTGATACGAGCCTTGGTGTCTCGAAGGTCTCGTCGGCGGTCGAGACGCAGGCAGCACCCCAGACCGGGTAAGCAGCTTAAGGTCGTGCAGTATCGTCGTTCATACCATGCGCTTAATAGCATTTCTTTTTGTGCTCTGTCTGAATTTGGCTCTCCGTCTTCTAACTCTATTGACAACTGCGAACGCGGTTATGCTCTTCTTCGACATTCTATCATTGAACAAATTACCATGTTTATAATGACCATGGTGATGACCATGATGATAATAAGCATGGTAATAATCAAGGTCAAATTACCATTTTGAGGTACCGTTGATAATATCACAAGAGCTCATGTCCACGCACAAGTTTTTAAGTGCGATGATGAGTCGTGTAGGATGCAGGACTTCTGTGTCACCGAGCTAATTTCTCCGTGTGAGATAATGTGATGTCCACGATAGTTCTTCCTCAGTCGTACTAGCACGAAAAAATCAAAGACCGTAGTTTTTAAACTAGAAATTGACGTCGGGCTTTAAACTTTTATGTAATACGTCGAACCGGAGGTCCTGTGTAGAATTTAGACATATTCGACTAGAGAGTTTTCATCATATTCGTACGTTATGCTTACCTGAAAACAAACGCAGGTTCTGTGCTCCTCACTTTCATGTGAAGGTTCAATTAATTTTAGTGAGCGATGTCTCTCAATCAAAAATTCAATGCTTTATCAGTTTTATGAAGTGAGATATTCAAAAAATTCTTCAGATTCTATTTTATTCAAAGAAGTATTACCTTCCGTTTTGGGAGTCAATGAATTCAACTAAGTGTATCAGCGATCATCATGGGCATCAGTACCCTTAATGAAATGAGGAGGCTAAAGACAACCATATGAAATATAAGCGACAAACGCATTTTAAGGCTGTGTAAGTTTTTACTGCCTGGAACTTGGGTTGCAACTAAGAGGACCAAACGGCTCGTTTCTGTTGTTATATTCTATTCCATTCTAAAGTGAAAGACGAAGTTAGCACATCAGGCGTTGTTGACTGTATACTCAATCAAACAATTCAACATTCCAGTTTCGAATACCGTGGCGGACTTGAGTTTCACTCAATAACTTAGTAGAGGAAACTAAAGTTGGACAGTTCTGCTTTTTCTTTGCATATTTTTGTTTTCATCTTCCGTTTCAGTTCACATGTATCAGGATTCGTATTTTCTGTGTGTACTCAGAAGTTTCAACGTTTAGAAACGGAAAAATTTTCAACGTAAGGCATCGAAACCTTGCGCACAATGTTGAACCCAATTCTCATGCATCATTCAAAGAAATGACCAATAAGAACTTCGATTGAAAATATAAATGGTGTAGCGAGTAAAACCCCTGAAATACGGCAAGACTCGTGTGAAAGAAGGGGAGACCTCTGTATCAACATACCTATATTCTTAAGGGTAGTTCAGAAAACTTTTACTCAGCCTAATTATGTTCTAATTTTCTTAAGCAAGATTTGGTCGGTATTGTGAGTGATCGTTACACGATGCATCACGGTACTCTCCAAGATTATTGGGACGTGACGAGCCTTGAAGTGAAGAATTAGTATAGAAAATTAAACTAAGAAAAGCTTACTGCAAGTGTGCTCAATACTTGTTGGGTTGATTGCGACACACCTGAAGTGTTCATCTGCGTATAAATGTGTGTTGGCGAGAAATACTTTCGCATCACTTCTATCAATGTAGCAATGATAATCTAATGAACCAAATTGCAGAAAATATCTAGAAGGAATCAGTCCAAGAAATTGAAGTATATGTTAAAACCTTAAAAATTTAATAATTAAAATTGTCATAATACAAAAAAGGACCAATGAAAGTGGTAACCTCATTTGCAACTCGAAGGATGTACAATTTTTAACTATATTGCGCAAAGGAATAATTAAGAAAGAATAATTACTGAGCAGATGAATAAATTAAGTCCAAGTACAAATTAGGTCAATATAAATTAGGATAGAAGTAATAAGGAACTTGAAAAATGCCAGTACATCGGGGCAAAAGAAACTATGAAATAGTTAAGCCTGTGAAGAAGAAGGAAGTGAGAGGGAGATAAGTACCTAGTAATCAGTATACAGGGTGTCTCAAAAAAATGTACTCACCCTTTAACCGTTGCTAACATGCTGTCTTCTTTGTGTTGCAGGTGTGAGGTTCGAACCTTTGCGAACATGATTCTTTAATCACATTTAATCACATTTAATCATGTTCACAAAGGTTCGAACCTCACACCTGCAACACAAAGAAGACAGCATGTTAGCAACGGTCAAAGGGTGAGCACATTTTTTGAGACACTCTGTAGAATAAAAGATTTGCTGTGAAAAGAGACCTTGATTAGGCAGTTGTATAAAAACGGATAGAATTCGAACTATGATGAATAGCGCGTAATAATCCATAAAGGTATTAAGTAGATTGTTTTATCGGAAGAGAGGAATAGCGCGTTAAAAAATAAAAAGCTACAAACACTGTAAGCGCTGAAGAAGAGGAGAAACCTGACACTAATATTTCTCAAGGGAGGAATAACACAGTAAAGGAAAGAGAGCCAAAGAATGTGAGACAGCTTCAAACATAAGTGAAGCGCTGAAGACGAAGAGAAGCCTAACAGAAGCCGAGTACTGCACTTGGTGGGCTGCTCGCGTTCTGCATGACTCCTATGGAGATGCAGGGGACACATGTTAGAGCTTCTGCAGTTGCTATATACAGGTTGCGGCAATATAACATTGTTTTTTCAAAGTGCTCTGCTTTGAAAAAAGAAAGTTATGTTGCTGCACTGTGTTTAAGCTATGGTATCTGAATCGTGCAGTATTTGTACTGATAGTTTCGAGATAAAATTAATGGATATTATTGATCAAGCAACTATAACTTGCTTTAGAAATCGTGTTCTGAAATTACCTTGTAGCTTATAGGAGGCGTTTTGGGGTTAGTGTTACACATTTATCTATGCCTGATAACTACGATAGATCCCCTGCAATACCGTATTTTACTTCTGACGGCGGTCGATGAACCGCAGGCATTGTAGTGCATTGTGAACAAATCGTCTTTGACTAGTAAAATAACAGGATAAACGTTATCATAGTGCAGCTTTGTTAGTGCTTCTATTCAGTCTGAAAAATGTTATTCGACGTAGAATCGTATCAATGGACATGAAATTAATAAAATAAGTCTAAAAAATCCTTTTGATTCGTCTTTTAGTAGTGAAAGTGTACGATATGCAGAGCTTTATAACAGGAAATACGAAAAACAGAATCACAAAAGAATAAATGGCTTGCCAGGTATTAAAGAGGAAAAATATCTTCGTAGTACGAGAAACTGCAATTCTTTTAAGATCCTTTAGCGTGATGTAACCTCTAATATAACCATCTTCATAGATGTGTGCCAGTTATGATCGCAAAGTAAAAACGTATCATAGCAAATATATCATTCGTAGATGAAGATAGCCTCGCAAAATTTATGAAGTGAAATCGAAGATCTTATATCAAGTGAATCAACTGTCCAGTTCAAGTCACGATTTTAAACTATAACTTGCTGTGCATGACGTGTAAAGGAAACTTGAAACACGCTACAAAATTCCTCCGGTTACTGCTCGTTCTTGTTCACTGGTCCACTCATTTTTGTTCATTTATAATTTCAAGTGACTGTCAAAGGCTACCATTTTAATTTTCGAATAAGTTGTGGTAATTAAAAAATATGAATCAGCTTCCAGTAAAATATTTGATATGTTCAAATATAATCAGAAAGGGATTGCTCTTCAGCGTATCACTGGAACTTGACGTGTTTCGGGAGTTGAACTTTGCTTCGTTGAGGACAGAAGGTGTGTTGCCAGTGCCTATCTTCGTCGTCACTGTACCTTCGGAAATAAGTACTTTTCTTGGAAGAATTTACGCTTCCTCTTTACTCACCACGGACGTAACGGTACACTTTACGGAAACCTAATATGGGGGTTAGTGTTGTAGTTGGATATGCCTCTTATTTATTTTACTAACAGCTCTCAGTCAGGGGTCCGTGTTTCATGAAACCGGGCTCCTGCATGTGTCTTGGGTTCTTTTTTAGTTTTTTTCCTTGGTGAGAAAGTCCCTGCTACTGTTAAAATATTTTTATATAAATGATAGTTACATAGTCTGTATAATATAGAAAAAATCTATTAAAATGAAGCAGTTTGTATTCATAAACTACAGCTAGATGTTTTGTCCAAGTGTGTTTAGTATGAGTGTAAATAAGTACGCACGTTCTTATTTTACCGATACAATTTATGAGGCGTGTGCATAAATGCGTGTATCAGAGCTTTTTTTTGTGTATTCACGTATGGATAATATGCATAGCGTAAATCGTAGCTTTTGGGCCGTCAACTAGATCGCCGATGCTTGTATGCGTAGCACCTGCGTACGAGAACGCCCATGCGCCTGGATGTTGCGCGTTCGTACGCATGCACACTAGGGCGTGCGTGCCAG
>VCRD01006588.1:0-26072 GCA_006783055.1 Trinorchestia longiramus
GAAGTATAAGGCTTGTTCTATTACTATGCTGAAGTATAAGGCTTGTTCTATTACTATGCTGAAGTATAAGGCTTGTTCTATTACTTTCTCATGTCAGAAACAGTTAGTGCATAGTTGGGAAAGCGTTCTGGCATTATTTTATAGAAAAATATTCGGGAAATTGTTTATTTAGTTTGGATTTTTGTATATTTTTATAGTATAATGTGTAACATTGGAAGTGTAGTGCATGAGTTAAATTTTTGGAATTTTTTGCCCCCTTTGTACTAACCGTTTTCCACCACGTCAAAAGTATTATGCACCAACAGTTTTCGACCAGAAGAAGTACCTGTTTTTCGTAAGTTATCCTAGAAAATGCTCGAGTGAATCGAGCTCCACGTGACGGTATGACCTGTGCAGCGTGTCATTTCTGCCTCAGCGATGCGAAAATCTTTATCAAAATTGAATTCTTAATTTTTCTAATACACAGGAGTGTAGTGCACATCCGTCTTGTATCACGAACATTTTGCATTCTCTTCATAAAAATCCAATTCATCCATATTACACACAATCAAGTGATGTATGGTGTATTTCACCTGTGAAATATACCATAAGTCACCCATGTCACGCATAATCGAGTGATGAATTGTATAAAATGAGGCTATGTCAGTCTAGTTTAGCATGTTATTCAACAAAAATTAAATACATGAATATGAAACGAAAAATGTACATTGTTTCTAGAAGACTAGATCAAGTGACATGCAAGTCTACGGACTTCGATTACCTTCTTACATTTACGATCGACCTGAGGCTGCCAACACGTTTGTGTTGGTTGTGTTGGATGAGTAGGTCGCCTTAGCTTTGCTTGAAGATGAGGCACAAGACATCGCAGATGTGTGTGCTGGCAAGGACGAGTTCCCTGCTACAGGAGATCCTGCCCTCGTCTTGGAGGAGGAACAATTTGTTTTGGTCTGTGGTGGGGCAGCATGAGCCCAGTGGCCGTTGCAGTTGATTGACGTTGTCCAAAACGATTTCCATGGGCTAAAAATACTTTCATTTCTGGGAGCTACTTTTTAAAATTAAAGTGGAAGCTTTGAGTGAATATCACTCAATATTCCAAATTTCTTAAATATATTATAAGATAAAAACATCTATTTTTTTCGATCCATTCAATATTGTAGCAGTTAGCATACGTCTACGTCTTAAATATAGGGCCTCATTCTATGTGCCTTCATATATTTTAACTTAGTTGACTACTTTTTCCCGTTCTCATTGTTTTCTGCTACCATTGAAGAAAATGATGTCACTTTATTGTGTTCTACTTCTCGAAAAAATATTTCCAGGCTGGTAATTTTTTCATTTTCCTAAACAAACAAAAAACAACTAAATAACATAAGTTCGTCGGGCTAGGAAATATACAATTTTATTGCCAAAAACTTTCAGTAGCATTACTTTCTGGAGGCTTTCTTGATTTTAGTAACTACGGTAATCTCTGTGAGGTAACTCCTGTGTGGTAACTCCTGTGTGGTATCTCCTGTGTGGTAACTCCTGTGTGGTAACTCCTGTGTGGTAACTCCTGTGTGGTAACTCCTGTGTGGTAACTCCTGTGTGGTAACTCCTGTGTGGTAACTCCTGTGTGGTAACTCCTGTGTTGGTTCGTGCGGTGAACTCTATATTCACTCACAGAGAGTCTGAATACCACCTCCTACGTGCAATAAATATCTTGTCTGGGTTTGCAAAAGGACGTACATTAAGCCAAATAGGGTGGCCTCATTCCAAACCTTTGACCAGAAACGTCGCAATTATTTTTATACCCCTAATAAATATAATATATTGATATACATATAACTCAGGAAGCTTACGTGATAAAACTAATTTGAGAGCAGATTTGAAATCAACGCATCAAATTAGTGAGTTGCAACACAATTTTCTTAGGTAACAGAGAAAATGCTAAATTTTGTTGATTAATGTAATTTGATACAGAGACTTCATTTGACAAAAACTTTTCATGCATATAAATAGTAAATTTTCGTACCACAACGCAATTGAAAATTGAATTCTCTCGTCGGTTATCATTATTATTTTAAGAAAAAATGGATCATCAAAAGTTTTAACTTCATTTCCGTTATTAATGAATATGTTAAGCTGTAATCTGTCGCACTGGTTATACGCCCCTAAATTAAGAAAGAATTATTGTGATACATAAAAGTTCAGATTTGTTCATACATTTTGAATGCGTTAAGGTCTGTTAGTGATTCCTGTGTCTTGGTCACTTTTAAAATGGTGCAGGCTATCTGCGTTCCGATGCAGGATTGCAATAGAACTCGGATTATCGAACTAGTGTTTAGCTGGCAACAGAGGTTTTGAGTTATAGTTTGTGACGATGACCTCCCTCCGCTCGCTGTTAATGTGTCAAGTTTGAGTTATGACAACCACCAACAACCACCGTCTACCAACGAGGTTTCTCGAAACTTGAGTTCTTGTACCTGATGCATGCCGATGACTGCGTTTGCGCTGTATGAAATAATTGCTCATGTCACTGTGAGCCTAACTTAAATGAAATACACTGATATTCTATTCAGTTTGTTTAACATCGTTTTCTTCAGTACAGGTGTATCTATTCTCATTGTACTGGACCATTTAGCAAGATTTGGTAGACGACTTTCGCCGCATGGTTCAAACTCAGTTCCTAACTTTGTAGTAGAATTTCTACCCTCTTTAGCATTTTCATCATCTGTAGAATTTCTATCTGTGAAATTTCTACCATCTGTAGAATTTTCACCCTCTCCTTACAATTTTCACCCTCAACATAATTTTTTGCCTTCCATAGAATTTCTATCTGCTGTAGAATTTCCACGGTCGTTGTGGGGTGTACGGGAGGGCGCTATGTTCTCTAGCAGCGCTGCCTAAACAAACGCTGTTACAGACGTACCCCTCAAGTGGCTCAAGCTGCGGGCTTAATGGACGACTTTGTGTGTTGACAACAGAGACAACTTGCCTCTCCTGCTTTGGAACCTCGAATTTTCTCGTACTATCAATATTTACAGTGGCAGACGTTATAACTGTTAGTATATGAGAATAAGATCTACCTTGATTCCACCGCCCGATGAGAAGGTATAATAAGTACGGTATGAAGGTATAATAAGAACGGTATAAAATTTAATAAATTCGTATGATAGGATGATAAGTACAGGTGTTGGTATTATAAGTACAGTATGAAGGTATGATATGTACTGTATGAAGGTAAGATTGAGCTCTCAGACTTACGATGCTCCAATAAATTAGAGGGCCAGTTCACCAGACGGGAACCACACTCTGTTTTTATTGAGGTGCTTGCGTCCTGAACGTACGTGCTTGCTATTCTTGTAGCTCAAACTTTCCAAGGATGTGCCTCATATACAGGGTGGGCCACAAAAAGTTTTCTTTTTTCAAATACTTATAACTGCGTAACTAATGGTGTAGAAACATCAGCGTGATCTCATTTTCACCACCATTTATTGTACTTTTATCTGGTTAACGCATTTTGTATTCATAGACATAGTTTATGAACAGGTAATCGAAAAGTAAGAATGATTTTAATAATAAGGGAGAATATGCCTTATATATTCACGGAATTATGAATATTACTGCGAGAAGGAAAGCAAGGCAGGTTCAATGTTATTGTCAAGTTAGAATTTAACTTCTGATTGTAACAATTGGCAAGTGAACAAATTCATTTACTGTGAACAACTTCTGCACGATGCACAAATCCGCCCTACAATTTTAGTAGTGTGACGCTATAAACAAAGTACACCGAACTCATTTTAGTGCTCATTGACCTGTTAATTATTTAATAGACTGCTGGTGCTATATCTGCCGTAGTTTAATTTGCCATTACGATTTTTTGTAACCTGAAGTTGCCGGTCTAGCTGGAGCACGACTCTCCGTTCTTTCTTGGATTCCCAGATCTGTCGGTCTGAGGAATGGAGTCTCTGTCTGGCTGTTGAAGACCTGTTGAATATACAAGACTATAAGACTCACAGTTGAAGACATGCTGAATATACAAGACTATAAGACTCACAGTTGAAGACATGCTGAATACATAAGACTATGAGACTGACAGTTGAAGACATGCTGAATACATAAGACTATGAGACTGACAGTTGAAGACCTGTTGAATACATCCAGAAATCGGTGTAGAACGACAGTGTACAGACGACCTTGAATTAAAAACAGACGACTATCTGTCATGACCACCTGTCATGACCACCTGTCATGACCACCTGTCATGACCACCTGTCATGACCACCTGTCATGACCACCTGTCATGACCACCTGTCATGACCACCTGTCATGACCACCTGTCATGACCACCTGTCATGACCACCCGTCATGACCACCCGTCATGACTACCGGGAAGCATAGAAGACAGAAAAACAAGCTCGATAAATCTCAGGTGCAGGCATTGCAGGGTGTGTAGGCCGTTAGTTAATACCTCAGTGAGTAACCGGGAGCTGTGAAGTGGATAAGGGTTCCATGTCAACAGCGGTTGAACATGGTGTAGAAGTACCTGAGCCACCTGTGAAAGCAGTGGAAGATTGTAAGCGGCGTAAAAATAGTGTGTCCGTGTATACGATGACACACACCATGGAATACACGGTATTTATGATTAGTGTACGCGTCTCTGCTAACGTACACGAACTCTCCCTCGTCTGTGTGGTGGTCCATGTTTGACTTTGGATAAGGGTTCGTAATCCCCCAAGGCTTCATAGACTTGGGTAGAATCTCAACCACTAGTCCCGTTGTTGCGTACGAGTGAGCGACAGAATGCTTCGGAGTACGCCTCTGTGTACGTCTGTATGCACGCACACATCTTTGTGCTTGAAACCCCTATACCATTTTATAAAAATGTGTTCCAACCGGCTGCGATCGTACCTGGCGAAAGGGAATTGGGTAATGTTTGTCCAAGACTTCCCTCGATGCGTTCGAGTGCTCTGCACTCGATTCCAATGCAATTGGTACATGACCGCATCAGCCTGCCGTTACTGGTTCTGGAGATCTCTTCTCTAGGTGACAAGTGTGAGTAGCCTGCAAGCAATTGAACTGGCGTAAGGCTTTCTCACGTTGCAAAGCGGCACAGCTGTTGTAAAAAATTTCTGTAGTTATCGTGGTCGAGTGGTCTACGGCCTGTGTTGTGTATCAGGTCTCTGCTTCATGCAGAAATACTGCGGGTTCGAACCCGGCCATGGACACGAGTTGTTACTCGTACGCCGCGCCGTGAGAACAAGCTCGCGTAACAATATGTAAGCACTCAACCCCCTTCCATGGGCAGGTGTAACTGACGGGCCCATCAACCTCCCGTGATTTCGTCGCGTGGAGCTTCACCATCACCCTAACTCTTAGAATGTTAACCTTAAGAATTTGAAAAACCAATGTACTAATGTACATGTACTGTGTACTCGATTGGCAATAATAAAGTNACTGACGGAGGTTACTGACGGAGGTTACTGACGGGGGTTACTGATGGGGGTAACTGATGGGGGTTACTGATGGGTGTAACTGATGGGTGTAACTGACGGGTGTAACTGACGGGGGTAACTGACGCGTAGGGCAGACACTTATATCGTTTTAATTTCCTAACCATGACGCTTTCTTACTTCGTTTGCATTTTGTGTTCGCTTCAAGTCGTTGCATACTTTTATTTGCAATACTTCTCAACCTCTTTTTCTCGAATGACTGAATATCTTCCTTTATTTTTCTCTTCTTCACTTGATGTATCGAGGGTCAAGTTTTCAAAGGCCTTCTCGTCGTGACAGGTCCTCTTCCATCACCACGCCTGTGCCTAAACTATCGCTCGTGTGTTTTGCGCACACAACCTGGCGCTTCCCAGTCACCTGTGATAACATCTACCAGACTTGTACGACTAATCAACATAGTGGACAATAGTGTGTTGACTGTTAATAGTGTTCCTATGTACTATTTTACAAATATAGTAACTAAACTAATGTTTTTGCGTTATGTGTATTTTTTTACTAACTGGATGCTTCAAAGAGACTCACCGAAATGACTTCACATATCGTCAAATTAAGATGAACATTGTGTGTTACCTCTAGGCTACCGCGACAAATGATGAAGATTCAGACGAGACCTTCAAAGAGGTTCACTTATTCCAACTAGTGCGGGTATTATCGAATAAATATTGGTGCACTTACTTAACACGTTGAGTGCGATACGACCCACCGGTGGGTCACTTAGGTTAGGTTCTGTAATTTTTTCCAAGTCTTTTAGTGCCTATGTGTACAAAGTAAAGATTTGCACCGCCTGGATAATCGTAACAAACGTGTTAAATTAACTTGGTTATCGAAATTAGAGCGAAGCAGTGAAGTTGCACTGCATTGGAGGATGTCAGTTCGTCAGTAAGTCATCGCATGCAGTCTTCGTGAGCTCCTCAGAACGTCTGTAAACATTGCAAAGGCCTATGCTGTACTCAGGAGGTATTATGCGTGACTAAATGCTTATTTCCTTATTTTTAAGCAGACAATTTGCTGATTTAAGCCGTAAATTTTCATGTGTACACGAAATTTTGACAAGATTATAATAAACTAATTAATAATCTTAAACAATAATCTTCACATCCTGCTCAGAAAAAACGCCCGGTTATTCGAAAGACAATGCTTTTGCTTTTTATTTCCATATTGATCTTCTTTCTTATTTCGTGCTGGGATAACTCGAAGCTTACGTGGTTGTTTAATAAAAACCTCGGTTTCTGAGTGCATCGGCTTGCCATCGCGGCCTCCAGAAACTGACTAATTTCCGTCGTAATATTTTATTTGACCATGACCCAAATCATGACAACTTCTGCGCTGCTTTAGCGTAAGATATTAACAAATAGTTTTTGAAAGTACAGGGACGACTTATTTTGGTCGTCTCATTCTTTTAGATAATCTTTAATACGTGTTTTTATGGGTATTATTGAATTATTATTGGATCAATACGGGTAAAAAATAGTAAATTATCAACCTAAAGTTACTGTCTTGATTAAAAAGCTTAGATACCGCCGACTGAATTCGTAACAGGTGTGACATCTATGGTAAATGGTGGATTCAGTTTCGGTGTAATTACTTTCTTATTTTGACCAGCTTTCTGGAACTGGATGCTACTATTTTCAGACCATTTTAATGGCATCTCCTGCAAGCATTTCGGACTTTATCAAAAACGTCTTCATTTTTATTGCATTTAATGGATTGTGGAACTTTGTTTATCAGATCGAACGTGTGATGCCGGTAAAAAAAATCTCAGTTTCTTTAAAAATCAATTGTTTCTTAGTTTTCAATCACCCTAATCTGCTTTCGTACCGTTCTTACTTACTGGAGTACCACTAGTTAACGTTACGTTTTATTCCACTCGTTTTTATTTCATTCAAACTTTCTTCGTTTTTAAAGGTCAATTGTCCTACAATTTCTGTGTCACTGGCGTGTCCACGCTTTACTGTTCTTCCTTATCGAGACATTGTGACTGTGAGTTAAAAAACGGGCATTTTGAACCATACACTGGCACTGTAGAAAAATACTGCTGCCGGTGTACCTATAATCATGATGGGGTATAACTTTCGAAAATACCTGTATTGCACGTTGGCTTACATATAACTCGGACGTCTTAAGACTGAAAGTTATATGGGCATCAACTGACGTATTTTAAAGACGTAGATGAACACAATTTGAAATACACTGCGTGTTCTTACCATGTCTTGCTCGAGTTCCGTAGCGTGGTCGACAGTAGTTTAGGTTGATGCCCTCAGTTCTGCCGCGGCTAAAACACCGCTGCTACTGCGGGCAACAAGCAAGAGCTAATCAGATAAAGATAGTGCAGTGAGGCTTGTAGGTTTAGCCTCGTTTGTACAAACAGTTTTTTTCATTCTTTGCTGTAATCCTGCCTTGGAGAAGGATTTACTTTTTCTTTCCCCTCTTGAATGTGGATAACTTCGTGCTTCCTAGCTAATGAAGCAACATTCCCTTCTTCCCATTCCTCGTTCCTGAACAGCATACAGCATTTAGACGGGAAAACTTGGAGACGCAGATGGCTCTTTTATGGAAATGAAACACGTTAATAAGGACTCGTGGTCGAAACTTTATGATATACAGTTGGTAAAATATTCCGGCTTGCAGTGTTTTAAGGACAATTCATTTTCTGTGGGATAAGATTTACTTTCGAGTGTGCTACGTAAAATTATTGCAAACACTGCTTCTTGTTACATATTGTTAAATAACAGATAGCGCGTTGGTTTCTACCAAAGGATATTAAAGGACTTTTTCTAACCACTCGTTGTAACAACAGAAAACTGAGACATGAAATGGGAATCACTGTACAACCTAAAGTAAGCTGTTACAAGCATGAATTAACGAACAAAGAACATACAGATGTCTTGCAACCTTAGCTAGAAAGATCCAAAGATCATGTTCGAAGATAGAATAAATTTAAAAGAATCTGGATATTAATTACTAAAAAAATTCATTACCTTTGTTTCTTGTATTATTTTTAGTGTATAGTTTATAACGTTGAAAGTATCGTGTATCAGTTCAGTTTTTTGATTTTCAGGTTGATTTTTTCCTCTGTACGAGTGGGAAGGCAAAACGTCGATGCCACTAGGGTAAAGTTGGTTGCACTCTGGTGCTTGAAGAATCTCTTCACAGTCCAGACCCACCTGTCAATGAGGCACCCAGATCAGTTTCAACTAATCCCCAGGGGAAGCAAATCCCACTCTGTGCCCTTGAAAGGCTTCCTTCCTCCTCTTTGAACCTCATCAGTAACATCGTGTTATTCTCCATAATTTGTGCAGAAATCAGAATTGAATTTGGACAAACCTTGCTGCATTTTTGCAGTTTTTGCGCCTGAAAACGCTCGAGTTTTGGAGTAACCTCGTTCACAGGGTTACAACATTTTCAGTTAAAATTGAGGGTGGAAAAGCTCACTTTAGGTTCAAATTCAGCCCCATTTTACAAAATAAATATTGGGAAACTGGAGTGACTTGTTTTGACGTAAAAATGTTTGTGTATTAACAAAAGTAATGGCTTTATATTTCTGGCGCAACTCGAGCGGGTAAATTGTGTATATTAATACGTGGCCTACATTATGTAGAATAGGGCTTGAATAATCAATGCAACCAAACATGGTTCGACACTGGACCACTGTTACAGATGATTGAACTTTCAATATGACCAACGTTTGCCTCAAGTATTTTTGAACGTTTCACTATCTCATGTCTCTTACAGTGTATGACGCAAGTGAGGCGTTAGTCAAGAACTCAAACAAACACAGCGACTGTAACTCTGAACTGTGTATTCGTACATGTGTATTGTGATCGGTATTGTGTTACTGGTCGTGGGGAACTGGTAAGTGATAGCGCTTGTTGTGCTCAGTGTGCATCTTTTTTGTACTATGAAACTGTTCTCGCAGTGGCGGTAAAATTCGAAACAAAGTTAAACTACATCGAAAATTTTGTGATTCATATGCTTTTTCTCAGTGAAATTTTGCGTGGTTTTCAATTTTGGTAGAACATAAACAACAAAGCGATCGTACTAACGGATACAGACGACCTACCTGATCGCTGCTGAAGTCATTAAGTCGAGTAATCTTGCGGCGTTCGGGAGCTTTATTGACCGGTTTTGTGGTTTCCATGATTAGTTAAAGTATGCCGTGATCAATTAAAGTATGCTGCAATTAATTACCGTGTACTGTGATTAGTTGTGTACTGTGATTAATTATCGTGTGTTGTGTAGGTTATCGTGTTCGTCAATTTGTTATCACAAACGCCAAGTTTTCGAGTAAAGTTTGTCTGCAAGAATTTTAGCTAGAATTTATTACTCTGGACTCTGGATTCAGGTTTTGAAGCGCAATTCGAAGCCATTTCAGTGATCGACTCTGCGATGTGTCATGCTCACTAGTAAAGAAGAAATACAAAAAAAATCCATCCTGTTAAAAAGTGAGTACAGTGCGTGCTGAATCGTTTAGAGTCATCCTTGCAGACCGAGGATAACGAGATCTAGACAATTTATTCCGTGAAGAATTTCTCAATGTGTCATCAGCGAGACCCATGTCAGACCCTACTCAAAACTGGAGATGAATTTAGACCCTGCTTCACCTGGAGTTGATGTCAGACCCTGCTTCACCTGGAGTTGGTTTCAGACCCTGCTTCACCTGGAGTTGGTGTCAGACCCTGCTTCACCTGGAGTTGGTGTCAGACCCTGCTTCACCTGGAGTTGGTGTCAGACCCTGCTTCACCTGGAGTTGGTGTCAGACCCTGCTTCACCTGGAGTTGGTGTCAGACGGCTCACAACAAGAAATGATTTTAAACCCTACTCAAAACTGGAAATTTTTTCTGCCCCTCTGAACATCCTCACGTAGTAAAGACCCTCATTTGTCACCGTGACGAGGTCTGGCGTTGAGGGACGTGCGAATGAAGGAACAAAACACGCCTCAGTCTTGTGCGCATGATGTTGTCGTTAGCTGTGGATGCATAGTCATAAAACATCAATTTAGGAGCCCATCAAGACAAATAACTAGCAGTTTCATACTAATTTTAGCTGCTGCTCGTGGTGTCTTCATTCGAAAAATCTGTTAATTACCATTACAAAAAATTTTTTGTAAGGAATAATATGAAAAATGTTTTTTAAAAACAATTTATAAAAAGATGTTTGCGAGGAATAATGACGAAAAATTTCCTCGTGGGTTTTTTCGTTGTTTAGTAGTCGTTGATGTGAACTTATTTTACGGCTTCACTTAGCATTGTATCGATATTCCTTAAAAAGTTTATGAATTAGATACAGTTTCGCTCTAATGAGATTCCGATGGAAGCAATACTATTAACCATATCTTAATAAAAATTAATTCATTATATGATATCACCAGCGGTTGTTTGTGGGACGCAGAAAAGTTTTCCCTGTTTACGAAAACGATAAATTTTTGTTCACAAATAAAATCAATAGAAGTCAGTGAGATTTAGAGGTGGTAGAGATTCCTGGTTGCTTCTACGCGCCTTGCACTGCTTCTACGCGCCTTGCACTGTTTCTACGCGCCTTGCACTGCTTCTACGCGCCTTGCACTGCTTCTACGCGCCTTGCACTGCTCATTGCAGAGGTATTTCTCAGGTAAAGCTGTTGTGTGAGCCCTTGATTTGTGCTACAAGGGCGAAGACAACACCAGCTAAAAATTTCATTTTCTATGGGACTGGAATCTCACAGCTTAGCTTCATTTAGTAGTTAACCAGCAAAATGTGACCAAGAACACATTGAAATGTACATTATTAAACACGTAATGAGAATTTCCATTCGCAATCGTTATATGGCGAATACTCAAAACTTCTTTTTAAGTTAACTGTTAAAGCAACACGTTATTGTAACATGTCTGTGAAAAAAATGTATTGGTGTCCAAAATCCCAAATGATAGCAAGTGTGTAATTAGTTCTCATATATGTTTACAGAATTTCGTACAAAATATTCATAGTAAGACTTGATTTTCGAGCGTTCAAGTTTCAATTGTAATAATTGTTCGTTTTTATGAAGAAACAAACGAACTGCAATACATGAAACTGGCTGTTAGGAATTGTGGACTTATTTTACTTGTATAAAAATAAAGAAATTTTCATACATGCGATTAAATTTTTATTCCTGGAACATAGACCCAGCGCAATAATTACCTCTGCCTCCTCTGAAGTGTGCTAGTTTTCATATGAAAGTACTGCCAATTTAACTCATTTGTGGTGCATGAAATGAGACAGTGTAAGTGTTATAAGAGTTGCTCATGCAGGTAAATAGGCCTCAATTGAAGCAGGCCTAGTAACCTGTCGTCGACTGCGTTGTTGTGTGTTTGCATCCAGCCGCTGTGTTGTGCACTGCCTCTGTCATTGTCATCTGCATTAGTATTTATGTCACAAGGTCGTGTGGACGTCACTGCCAATTCTTTTGTGAATCTTGGCTTATCACCTCATAGTGAACGTGCTGGCATTCATTCCTTATGGTCATTGTTAGTTATCCTGGTCGGAAACAGTTGGTGCATACTACTTTTGACGTTGTCTGGAAACAATTAGTACATGGAGAAAAAAGTTTAAAAAATGTTACATATATTATAAATTGTATGATACTTTTAACGTTATACATACGTTATACTTTGAAAGAAGCATATGAAACAAAATAAAGAACTAATTTCATGAAAAATATGCATTTTTCTTTAAATTTTCTTTAAATTTTTCTAGCTGGACTGCAAGACGGCTGCACATTCTTTGTTTGTCAATTCATGTTTTTATGCCTTACTCTACCTTTTACAGTATATTTTTGTTCGCTTTATTTTTTTGTTGTTACAGCGAAGGGCCATAAACAGTTTTTTAATATCCTTAAACCCAACATAATATTATTGTAATGTCGTTACCACTGCTACTCGTACGTTAGTTTTTATTAAATTTGAAGTCGTGCCCTGACGATAAAATCATAAATGAAAATGCATCTTATTTACAAATATTATTGAATATAGATAACCGTGTGCATATATTTCTTTCTCACATTTTAGGACACACATGTCTTGGACATGTACTGTATTTTTTTGCCATTTTAGACGATTCTATTCATTAGACGTTCCAAATTTTTCAAAGAATAAACTAGAAAACAATTTTCTCCCTCTCCTTCATGTACTCACTCTCTACCGTCACTTTTGGTATATAGCACGCAAATAGTTTTTGAAGATATTTAATAGAACAAATGTGTCATATAAGCTACGAAAAAGGGTAATTAATCATATCTGATTCAAGTTCTATTTCACTGTATGTGAAAACAAGTTCTTAACAATATCTATACGAAACTCGGATAGGTCGTTTCCAAAAAAGCCACTCATAAGGGATTTAAAATTTGTCTCCTTGTACTTTTGCAGTTCGTCTTATTGTTATTTGTGTTTCACTTTCCCCGACGCAGTCGTTTTCATATACTTCTGTTTCGCGTATTCAAAGTAGCACTGACCACATCACCAGACACACGACACAGACCAATCATCTTCAGAGTATGTGGACAAACCACACTACCTCATTTAGGCTTACCAATCAGCGATCAGAGTTTGTAGTACCAGACACAAAAGCATACTGTTTCGATGCATTCTAAATCACAATTACTGAGATAATCTCAGAAATACGTATCATTTTTGAATTCTTTAAACGTTTTTGTTGGGCCAGTATAAAACAATATAAAATGTTTCACATACTGTTGAATATTTTTTGGACGCATACAAAGTTCTTTGAACCTCTGATAGTAGACCGTCACGTCTTAACCTTCAAAATCGTTTGACTGCCGCTGTTTCAACAACGCTACGTAAATTCCCAGTCAATTGTCCAATCATTGTGCGACCGAGGGAACTCAAGACTTCGTTTTTCTTTTGGAAAATCGATGCTCATCAAAACCCTGTTAGCTTGTTAATGAACAATCAATCTATGCAAAATTCCAATAAAATTTTAAATGTTTACTAAATTGTGAGAGGAGTCACTTATTTTTGTGCTATATGCTTTCAGACTTGTAATTTTAGTAGGCATTTTCTCCGCAACGTGTAAATCGCGTTTAAAGTGTGGTAATTTTCACCTGCATGTACAATACGAGTCTCGGATAATTGGCAATGCGCCAGTTGGGTTTCATCTGTGTGATAATGTATCTATTTGTAATCCTCTGCAGCATCCCAAAGCTATTGTGATAAACACGACTTTGAGCATAAAATTGCTACACCTCAAGTTTGTGGTTTGGCGAAGTAAAAAAATTCAAAGTAGGTAATTTTATCTTTTCCATTAGTGTTTTTTTTTGCATTTTGCATAGCGTTTTTCATTGTTTAATTCATGCTTTCTTTTCTTTACAGGTGAGAAAGTTGCATGTGAAAAGATTTTAGCGTCAATATTCAAGGTGAGTTCTTTTAAATATATACATATGTGTAATAACTAAGTAGTCATGCCTTGGTGTGTCATAATACAGTCAAATCTCGTTACTAAGCCACCAGTCGGGATTGAGCTAAAGTGGCATAGTAGCAAGAGTGGTATAGTAACGAGGGTTTGTAAAACGGCTTTTTTCTCTCAAGTTACCCATCAGCTCATCCAAAAACTCTCAAGAAACGTCAGCTGGTGCATCTTCCTTCGTCGGATCTTGCGCATCTCATTGTCTAGCCCAGTAGTCTTCAAAATAGATCGCGGTTCGCCGCGACCTCCTTTAAAAGAATTTATTTTTGTACGACCCCTTTAACTTTAGCAAAATAAAGGATAAAACGTAAATATAGCAGAAAATTTTGAAGTTTTCAAAGAAAGCGGGTCTGCTGTTAATTATGTATCGTAAATATGGTGTATTTATCATGAAATAACATTACATAAATTAGAGGTGTGATCCTACATTTCGTGACTCACCTGTGGGTCGCGACCCGCTCTTTGAAGAGTACTGGTCTAGCTGATTGCACGCTTGGATCACACTGGGCTTCCCGCGTCTCTGCTGCATAAACTTTCGGACGGTGCTCTTTGCCCGCTGGGATTCCTCGAACGGAACGATTTCCTCCTCACGGTGTCTCTTGAAATTTCCGATCGCCAGAAGACAGATCATCTCGCTCCCGCTCATGTTTGTTCGGAAGCAGCTGCCAGAAGAGTCCAGTCTCGTCCAGGTTGAAGACGTCGTCTGTGGAGAACTGCCCGAGTAAGGGCCGGAGAACCTGTTGTTGCCACTTAAGAATGCATTGTGAATCCACCGCTCCAGCTTTGCCGTGCACTGTCTTGAACGTGAGGCCGTGCCGCTTCTTGAAATTGTCCTGCCAAGCTTTTCCTTGATTAGATCGCCGCCGACATGCAGATTCTGTCCTCTTGCTTGCTTCAGCCACATGAGCACCCCCTCATCGAGCTTCGGGTTGTGAGTCTGCGTTAGCTTCATGTGCTTCGATGGAACTCCAACTTTGATGGCCGCCTCGATTGCATCTTTCTTGCTGAGAATGCCCTTCACTGTGGTTCTCTTAACTTCCATGCCCCATTTCTTGTTCATCTCCGTTCCTTCTTCGCGGTATCGATGATCTCCTTTTCCTCCAGCGTAAAGTCGGTTCGCTTGCGCTTCTGAACTGACATTGTGGGCTACTTTCTAAATCTGAAAACAAAATTGGATTCGAAAATACAATGTACAACACACACTATTGTGGCATAGCAGTGAGATTAGGGGGTAGCATAGTAAATTTTTTTTCTATTGAATTTTGTCGGGGACCAGTGAAGGTGATATAATAGTGGGAGTGGCTTAGTAGCGAGGTGGCATAGTAATGAGATTTGACTGTAGTCTGCAAAGTGGTAGGTCTGCGAATTATAGAAAACGACGGGTTTTCTTTTACAGATTTCAGGAATACCTGCTCTGTATTACCAATTATTTTTTATTAATAGACGAAGAACTTGGAATGTATTCCTTGTGCAATTGAGTACAGTTTAGTATTCGATTTTCTAATTAATTACAAAATTAATTTCTTTTGTCAATCGCTAAAAATATTTGTGTCCCTTGTGTATTGTCGTTTGGGTTTCTAATAATGAAAGCATTAAATGGGTTTAAAACAGCCACACGCTCTGATAATTCTATTTGATTCACACGTTACACAACAAGCACAATTTCAAAACAAGATCCACAAACATTGCCCTTCAACCGAACAAACACTGAATTTACTGAAATGGTTGAAGTTTTAGTATTAGAAATAACCGAATATTTTATGCTACTTTTAGTTATACTAATTTCGAAGCACGTGTTTGTATTATTGTGCCCTTCAAACACTTCGACTGTGATGTCAAGCCAGCAGAGGAACCGATAATTGATGACTTGTTTTTGTGTTCTGCCCCTGAGTCACGCACAGTCAGCTGCGTTTTGTGCTGCAGTGCACAAATTTCCTCTCCGGCCTGTAAAATTATCTTTCGTAGAGCCTCAACAAGTTCTTCTTTCAAATATGAAATACTGCTTTCTCTCTAATGTTCTTATATAAATGCTAAGTATCAAGATCATTTTATCAGTTCCCTTGAAATGGTGTAGCGCAAGACCCTCCTCCAGGCGTAGAACTTTCTGACCACCTACACCAGTGCTACTCAACTGGCAGACCGCCGTCCAAACCCAGCCCGCCGGGTGCTATTGTTTGGACCTCAGTACCTTTTCTTGAATGAAAATTGTCATTAAAATTTTACTTGAAAGTGATTAATTGGAAATAAATTGTGTTCATTCCAGATCCATATACCCACATATCAAACTAAGACTATCGTCCGGACCTTTGACACATAGGAAATTGTGTTGTTAGACCTCCAGGAGTAATTGAGTACTCCTCACCGACATCCTTATCTAGTATTCGTAAAAAATTCAAGGATACATAGCATAGGTTTTCAGTCATTTAAACTTCAATTTGTTTTCATTACCAGGCTCTTTTTAGGTGGTGGTGAGTGATGGTGTTGCGTGTGATGGTGTGGTATGTGATAGTGTGGTAGGGTTTGGTGATGGTGGTTGCAATAATGATTATGGAGGTGATGCTTCGTGATATTATTCCTTGTGCGATGTGTGAGATTCATATGAAAGGCTTCCTAGTTCTCTCGCTGTCAATATTTATCACAGAGAATCCAGGTAGTACTAAATAAATAAAATCAACTTTATTCCGATATATCACAAAGTACAGTTTAAATTCACAGTACAAGGAATCGGGTTTTCAAATCTTAAAGCTAACTTCTTGCGGCTATTGGTGATATTGTTGTTAATCCTAATTTCACCATAGTAGGTGAATACAGCAGTGCAAACGATTGTTCTTTTTAGGTACGACTTAGAATTATAAATTACGAGACACATCTTAAACTACAACAAAGCGTTAACTTCAGAAAAATTTACATACAGTGCAATGTTACAGTTTGAGGTCCTTGTAAAAAGGCTAAAGCTCTTGAAATAGAAAATACAAGTCTGAGTGAAATTCTAAGTTACAATTTCTAATTTACTAGTCGATCACTTAGTGTTGATACGAACAATTCATGGGATTTAATTATTATTACAGATAGAAAATCAATGCGTTTAGTCTTGGAAAATTGGATCTTACGAATCAGAAAAACTAAGAAATGAGAACGAAAAGCTAGAACATGTCATAAATTAATGATTAATATCTTAATATATTTCGAGCTGTTGAAGACTGAAGTTTTGGGGTGTCACATTTACTTATTGTAACAAAACATTAACAAACAATTGAATTTTATGATTATACTATGGAGTAAACCTAACTAAGAATGAAGGCCTAAATTTCGGGATTAAATACGCAAAAAGGGATGAAAGATTTGGAGGAACTTCATGGTATTAATCTATACTATAATAAGAGCCGCGTCCGTCCGTCCCTCCGTCTGTCTATCTGTCTGTTCATGTGTCACACTCTTCTAAACGATAGCTTTGATAGCAACAAGGATAAAGCTTAAGAAATACTAGAAATTATTCTATCGCATTATTTTTCTGTGGCAATTCAATTTCCTTTCACTTGCATTATGGTATCCAGAATAAACAATAGGTTTATTTTTACAAATAAAAATTTTCTTTGGACTTTTTTCTGCTGAACATCATGATGCTTTGATATTTTTAATTGATAGTGGGAAAAGAAATGTTTTCAATTAGTTTGACCAGTAACCTGGCTACCACTTAGTATAAGGCCAAAGATTTTGGAAATTGAGTTCATGTTTTCGGAATTGTGATTTTCTTGAAAAGCTTCAAAGAGATAATAGAGGATATTTCAGAATAAAATTCTGGTAAAAAAGGCCAACATGAATAGAAACGTGTCCAACCGTAAGAGAGAAGCAGCAAAACTTCGACAGCAAGAAAGACTCCGAAGACTATCGGACGAACAACGCGAAATGGCAAGACGAAGCAATGCTGCTCGTCAACGAGAAGCTAGAGCTAACTTGACCCTTGAACGGCGTTTAGCAATTATACGGAATAATACAGAGCAACACCGAGTAGCTAGAGAGAGCTTAATGCATGAAAGATGAGAGAAAATTCTTCGGCATGACGCTGAACCACATCGAGTGGCACGAGAGAATTTAATTCAACAAAGAAGGGATGAAATTCTTCAGCAGAATGCATTCGCTCACAGATTAGGTAATTATTTATATTAGACGGGCATTGCACTAGTAATATCAAAAGTCACGTATCAGAAAAAGTCAATATATGAGAAGGGAATATAAACATGTCATGAATTGAAAGGAATGAAATATCGGTTGTCAGAGTGGAGTAACTGTGATAGAAAGTTCTAATTTTACATATCATTTTGTTATTTCAAAGATTGGCACTAAATGTAGGCACAAAAGCTTCATGATAATACAAAAATTAAAAAAATACGTACGAGTGAGGTTAGTTAGTGATGAGGCTCTTGTAAAATTCTGACGTGGTACGTATTTTACGCATTTTAGGTGATAAGCGAATATTTTCTTTAGGCACTGCTTAGAATTAACATCGTCACGTTCAACCAAATTGGATGTTTACTAAAGTGAACATGATTTAATTAACACAATGTAACATCTGAAACTATGCATCGTTACCAAAATTTGTTAAAGCAAATTGATGATAGTCACATTAACTGTGAATATTCTGAGTTTCTGTCTGTGTTACTACGTGACCTCAAGAACCCTTGGTCTGTTCATCACTGGTGGCAACACCAAGTCACCCGCCGCAGGGTTGCCAGAATTGTTACGTTTGTACCAAAAGTGGTACTTTTTGCTTACAGATTATAATTTTTGTACTTTTATTTCGACTTCGTCAGAAGTTGTTACTATTTCAATATTCAAAGTTAGTTTAAATAGTAATTGATGTTGGGATCAATGGAATTTCAGAGAATCGTTTCAAGCGTATGTATAAAGTATGTATTCGAAGCATGTTTTGTTGTGCTACACTCCACTGCTGTGCAGTTCGAGAGTAGTGTGGCAGTGGCAAGTGACAGCATAAACTTAATTAGTTTTAGACGATCGCAGGAAAATTATGATCTGACAAAGAACTTAAGTACTGAAGAATAAATATCCTGAACTTATATGCACTATTAATGAAGCAAATGTTCGACTTGTTTTTGTCGGATGATACATTTAAGAACTTAGAACTGCTTCAGGCAATTGATACAGATAATGTTAATATATTAAAAGAACACACTATCATTCCTCTTCCCTATAAATTTTCCCAATATGATATTAAAAACAGAGTATAAACAATTAAACGTCGAAATATGGGATATCACTTCAGCAGACACGTACGCATTTGCGAAAAAAGACGTGCGAAATTTTAGAATGATGTTTCAAAACAAAGAGGCGGTGATGATCTTTGTTACCCATTACTGTTCAAACTAATGATGAGCCTACTCCTATTGCCTTATCTTTGTGAGTGTTTCGAGAGACCAATTGCTCTGTTATATATTATAGTAAAAAACAGATTGCAGTCGAAATGTATTACCTACTTTATATTATCCTCTTTTGTTTTCGAAATATCTACTTGCTGACACTAACTGGACACACTGACTGGAAGCCCTCTCAACAATCAAGTTAGTAACAGAAAAGTAGCACTGAAAAAGGAACTCCTCTCTGAAAGGTTAATAAACATTTTAATTTTTTACCCATGTTGTCAGAGAAAAGGAACTTAGTAATAGAGCACGAATTTTATATCTATTAGAAATTGTTTATGCTTGATCAATGTTCTGGTAAAATTAAATTATATAAGTTCTACTCCGAAAATTTTTACAGTTGACGTGATGTAGAAGTCATATATTCAACTAGCGCATAATGAGTTTAGCAGTACGTTACTAAAGCGTATAAAAGGGTAGTTATAAAAAATAGTTCAATTATTCAGCGATTTTTAAAATTTGTTACATTTTTGTTCAATTTGTTACGTTTTCAGATGGAAAGTTGTTACTATTCACGAAAACCTTCTGGCAGCCCTTCAAGTCAGTGACGCTCTGGCTGTTAGAAGTTGTGGTGTGATGTGTTATTTCTCTTGCAAGGCAGACCCCGGTTCTGAATAATGAACTTCGAGTGATAACTGCGTCATTTAATGTTGTTTCTATGCAAATAAATTTTGAATGATAGCTCATATCATGTGTAATTTCAGTCTGGCAGAGGTAAATTAATACAAAATATATAGTTTGTTTATGGTATGCACTGGACTATTGTGAAAATGAAGTACATCACATTGTTTTTCGATCTATGGTTGGACTAAAATTAAAACTAATCCATGACAAACGTCAACTTTACAATTGTATGTTATTTTGCCTGCACATCTTTAAATTTCTCATCCATCATTTATTTATTATAAAAATGTCCATGTTAATTAATTCGCATTATCCTCGCATATCAATGCTGTCACTCGCTAATTTAATGTGTCTATGCTACTGCATTAACAAATAAAACCACCAGCTTGGTCGACTGGTGAGCGAATCCGCTTGCGAGCGGGAAGACCCGGGTTCGAATCCCGCTGCCGCCATGGTTGACGCGGTTAGAAATACTGCATAGGACTTGGGTAACCGAATAATTATTGAAGTAATTATCCGACCCAAGAATGGGCCCGAAGGTTCGTTCCTATAGCCTCATTCTATGTATAGTTAAGGGGTTCAAGGTGAGGCTCATTTTCCGTAGAGTTGTGTCGAAATTTTGTTTTTGATTGAAATTCCTGGTGCGTGTTTGTTACTCGGTACTTTGCACCACGCTACACCAGTTACAATGTTTTAGGGGTCTGGAAATTTACCATCAATCGTGACTTCAAAGATGTCACTAACTTGCATCTTCTAAGTTTTAATAAATGTATTTTAAACTGATATTTTGTCTGAAAAATATATTTGTAAAAAGTTGTTAATGTATCCGTGTTGAAACTACTAGATACCCCTGTGAGTGTTGTGAATACCACATAATACCCCTGTGAGTGTTGTGAATACCACGTAATACCCCTGTGAGTGTTGTGAATACCACGTAATACCCCTGTAAGTGTTGTGAATACCACGTAATATCCCTGTGAGTGTTGTGAATACCACGTAATATCCCTGTGAGTGTTGTGAATACCACGTAATACCCCTGTGAATGTTGTGAATACCACGTAATACNCCAACATGACCTCAACATGACCTCAACATGACCATAACATGACCATAACATGACCATAACATGACCATAACATGACCATAACATGACCATAACATGACCATAACATGACCTAAACATGACCACAACATAATCTCAACATGACCACAACACAATCTCAATATGACCACAACATGACCACAACATAATCTCAACATTACCAGAATATAATCTCAACATGGCCTTACAATGATCTCAACACAATCCCAACATGATTCCAACTGATCCCAAAATGAATCGAAATCCATTATGGACATTTTTGCGAACACAGCTACGTTGCCTTTTTTCTTCATATCACGAGTATAACAGTTTTACTGAAAAACCATATAAGGAAATTTAGCTTAGTTCTCTCCCAGAAAGGCAACCCTTTAGAACAATATTGAAAAACCTAAGTTCTTAAACTAGTCTCATTCCTCTGTCCTGATATTAAAGAAGATTTCCCCCAACTAAGAAGTCTTGAACCGTCGTATAGATCTTGTGAATGTGAGCACACATTGCCGCTTCACAATCAGGGAAACGAGGGGCAAAACAGAATTGTATAAAACGTGTAAAGTCACTGTTATACTCCTGATAAAATTATCTTGTTATGATGCAACACTCATTGACCTTTCAACGTATCGCCTAATGAAGCATCAAAAAGAGACCATTAAGGGCGGTTCATAGATAGACAAATTCTCCCATAAACAAAACCTGATAAAATGAAGAAAACGAGTTACGGACTGGCGAAGCCTCGTTACAAGCCTCTCTTAGGAAAATGTTTCTATTTGAGGCGCATGAGCTCCATAACTACTTGTATTTGATGACTTCAGTCGAGACGAGCATCGTCAGCATGAAGATTTGAGACACAAACTTTTAACGTCCAAATGAACTCTGAAGTCTTCTTTGAAAAAGTGTGCTAAAACAATACCTAAGGTGTTTATCAAGCCAGCACTGCACTCTAAAGTGCAGAACTCTTAGGACATGTGACTGTTCTGATAGTTTAGACGCTGCTAACAGTATTATCAGCCAATGAACAGCGTGTACATAGTTGTGTTAATTTCCCTCTTCGGAGAAATATGTGGTCGGCAAAAGGACTAAGTGTGTTGGCTCGAACATTATACGCGTTCTGGAGCCGCTTCTCTGTTGTGAAGCGTGCGTGTGTTAATTTGAGCCTAAAATTCACAAGGCCCGACTCTGTTTCAAATTCATTTAATTAAAATTTTATCTAGCCAATACGAGGAAATAAGCTGGAAAATTTGCATGTTGCGTCGATTGACTACATTGAGAATGAGAATTCACCTAAGAACATAGTTTACAGACATGCAGGCAATGTCAATCGTGCGTAAATCATCTTCACCAGTAACTGTGAATGCATTCTCAGTATGACTCCCCATACAATAAAAGTACGCTGTTAAATACACGAGCGTATACGTGAACGAAGTTTTTGTACAAATGAAACACAAAATTAGTAGCAAAATGGACAATACTGCATGGAATAGAAGTAGAACCTATGCAAATAAATGAACAAGAACAGCTTTCTCTCGACTACCGTGCTGTAGAATATGAGCTATATTACTCAATAAACTACAATGCAGCCTAGCGAATATATTACAAGGTAAATTAGCATGTAGATAATTCATCACACTATTTTGTGCCTTACTTTCATTACCGATTTTGTATGAAATGCGTCGACCATCAAGTGGATCGCAGAACAAGATCTCATGCCCTTCACACAGTAGATACTCAAGCAAATTGCAAGGCAAGCCATCGGGTCGATTACATATGATTGCTGAAACAGCAAATTAATAAGCAGGTCATTAATGATACTATTTGATAAATTTCACAGGAAATTGCGAAATAATGCAAGTAAAATATTGACCGATTACGTAGCAAATCAATAAGTAGGTCAAAAGATAGATTATATTTGAACAATTATACAACGAATTAATAAGCTGACCATCACGTTGATTATTCAATCGAATACGCAGCTAATTAGCAAGCAAACCGTCGGGTAGATTAGTTAGCCAATTACACAATTTCAGAGCTGAAGGAAAGAATAAAATCTTGAACGTTCGTGTACAAACCAGCGTTACTTCGCAAGACAACGCACCAAGTAAGTGTGTTCAGAAAAAAAAGCAGAGCAAAGTCCCCTCTGAAGTTCCTAGACTTCCCTCATTTCCAAGGGCAAGGCAGGCGAGCATTTACCAGATAAGGACGCAGACTTGGTGTCCGCCGTAGGGCAGCATTGTCATGATGGACAGCAGTGGTTTAAAGAAGCGACGGGTCTGTGGAGATACAGGGCACCTCAACTATTGTTTGACCCATAGTAACCATTATGAAAACATTTGTTATACGTAGGGGTCATAATTATGAGAGTTACTGTAAATAAATTAAGTTTACTGAGAGACTATAATTAATGAATGTCTATGAGGATATTAGTTTTGCTTAGTGATAAGTAAACACATATGAGGAAAATCAAGCTTTTGAACGCAAAAATTAAATGGAAATTAAACAGCAAATTAGTTTCAACGAGAGGTAATAATTAGGTAGACATCTATGAGGACCTTGTTTTAATTGATGGGCGATTACCTAGTGCTGATTTATAATCCAATTTTTCATCAACATTTTGAAAATTTGTTGGTATATTTTGATAGTATTATGTAGAAATTTCAAACGTGAATTACTATTTTAGTTGCGTTCCAGAAATTCAATTATACTTTTATTTAACACACGTTTTGGGATTTAATCAACAAATTAATGCTCAAAAAGGAGTTTTTGAACACAATGTTAGGCAATTAAATCTCATGCGTAAAAACTGCAAATAATTACAGCACTTAAACAAATTCAGGAATTATAACCCAGAACATTTAATTAAGATTGTTTATGGAATGAAAACGAGGTACTGATGACTGGTACAAGTATGTGTGTGTGCCACACAAGCTTCAAAATTCACGACATGCCTGCAACTGGAGCCCATTATTTCTACCATTAAATTGAGACTGCAAAATCAGAATAAATTTCAATACATAATAGAGATCCAGGCAAAAAACAGTGAAGAATTGTTCACGTAAATCTCCTAGAGCGTTATACAAGAAAATATGATACTCATTCAGTATTCATTACTCAATCAGTATTAAGAACTCATTCTGTATAAAGAACTCATTCACTATTAAGGACTCATTCAGTATTCCAATGTTACCGCCTAAGTAACGACAACTGTCGCTGTATGTTTTGCATGGCCTACGAAAATTATCCATAAAGCAGAGATGAAATAACAATAACGCAGCACTAAAAAATACGACTATTTTTTTTAGAACTGTCTCTTTTTCCCCAGAGCGAGGTGGATGAGCGAAATCTGTTGTTAATGCACTCATTTTAACCCTTTAGAATCTAAGAGTCGTAATAATCAACAGTATAGTAATTACGACGGTAAAATGAGTTTAAATACATTAAATGTACGCTAGATATGCGTTAGATTTAACCGTGGTGCCCTAGATGAACGCTAGATATGCCTTAGATGTATCCAGATTTGCCTTAGATGAATCATAAATATGACCAGTAGATGCACGCTAAATGTACGCAGCTTATACGTAAGTCATAATGTATGATAGCATAATTCGTATGTTACGAGGCTCTAAACGAAAACTACTATTAAAACAATAATTATGAAAGAATGTAGTGGAACAGGAAATGTAAGGTACTCCTCGCATGAACTATTCTGTAATTGTTAAAAAATTAGGCTCGCAGTAGGGAGATGAATTATTCCAAGCAATGTAAGACCAAATTTGGTCTCGAAGTGCATGATGTTTAGCGGTCTTAGAGCTACAAGGATGCTGGGACGCCTACAATTGGAACTTGAATCCTTCTTTTCCAACTAATTCAACCTCAAAAAGCTGACATCGCTTGCTCCATTCTTTTGTCTTAAAGTAAAACCTTAAAATCGTACTTTTACGTACGAAAAGTTTGAGTTGAGATGACTGCTGTTGAGTACAAGTCAACTCGAACAATTTCAACGCAGAAACTTGCATTACAGATCAACGCACAACCAAATACGGAAACTGAAGAAAAGCTGAACTGCATGTGAATTTGAGACATCATTTCAAATTTTTACTTTATTTACCCAGTGTCCTTCAGCAGAAAGAAAGGAATGAAAAGCAGCAAGTTCTATTCAAACAATAAATATTATGCAGTTTAACAGTGAGAAGAAGAGGAAAATATTTAACATACCTAACGCCACTGACTTCATTTACGTTAGGAGATATGATTATACACGATTAATTCACTAAAAAAACTTGCAAAAAGACGACAATATCAGCGAAAATTATTTGTGTCCGCTCACAAAATATACTCCACTACAAAACAGACGAGTTTTTCCCACATAGAATGTGCAGTCCATGACGCTACAGTGCATGTGTTGTAGCACGAGGAAGTGATGAATATATCGCTGCTCTCAACACCAACACAATAAACATGGGACCGTTACACTGGAGATCTTGGTTGTGGAAACTTCTAGATGTTAATGGGCATAAGAAATACATACAGGGTGTGCCAAAATGACATATATTCACGTTTTATACAAGTGAAAAAGATTAAGGAACGAGCAATGGGTTAACTAAACAAAGATAAAAACAAACTGAAACTGGTAAAACATTAACGTTTCATAACCTCTCTACCATTTCGCATCCATTAAAACCTACATATACGAGTATATGTGACATCATTTTACCACGCTCTGTATAAATCCAAAATACGGACTAACAGAACATACCTTGTATGAAAAGAGGGTATTTAACAACATACTTTGTATGAAATGAAGACTTACAACATACTTTGCATCAAATAGGGACACACAACATACTTCATAACATACTTACTGCATACTTACGCAACATACTATGTATCAAATAGAACCTTACACAACACATTTTATATCAAACAGGGAGTTGCACAACACACCTTGTATTAATACGGACTTCCACAACATGCTTTGCATCAAAGAGAATAT
>VCRD01006589.1:9805-21662 GCA_006783055.1 Trinorchestia longiramus
AGACGCAGCATTATGAAGGAACATCACACACGAGGCCCAGCATTATGAAGCATCACACACGAGACGCAGCATTATGAAGGAACGTCACACACGAGACGCAGCATTATGAAGCATCACACACGAGACGCAGCATTGTGAAGCATCACACACGAGACGCAGCATTATGAAGCATCACACACGAGACGCAGCATTATTTAGACCTGAGGTATTATAATTATTGTATCATATAAGGGGAGCAGGTCAGCGCAGTATGCATTCTGACCTTTATTAGCGACAACATCACTGTGTACTCACTGCGCCCCACCAATCACAGCGCGCCCTGCCCTGACCAATCGAAGGACTTGGTACATCGTAAGCACCTCCCATAACTCATCAATTAACCATTGAATAAGGTTATGAATGTATTTCTGCGCAGCTGTGTTGCCTGCTACCAGGGTGAGCATGTTATGTAGGGAGGCATGGAGCTCAATACTATGGATGCAGCCTCTGTGCTGGCCGTGCCTGTGCGTGATTACAGGTATCATGGATCACAGTCATGTTTTCGTACTGCGTATACAGACCACTACGTACGGACATATTTTGTACGTACACAGAACAATACGTGCACAGAAAACTACGTACGCACAAAGAGCACTGCACCACAGAGTACTAAGCACGTACACAGAGTACTACATTCGTACACAGACTGTGTACGTACACTGACTACAAGTCTACACAGAGTAATATGATCGTACCACAGCATTACCAAATAATGGAAGAAGCGTTCACTGATAAGTATTATACAGTAAGAAGGGGTAGTCCTAATGTCTCTGTCTCTCACCTCCTGGTCACTCCTTATGTCCCTGTCCCTCACCTCCTGGACACTCCTTATGTCCCTGTCCCTCACCTCCTGGACACTCCTTATGTCCCTGTCCCTCACCTCCTGGACACTTCATATGCACTAACACTGACGCATACCAGTAAAAATCAAGTAGCAATGGCAACACTTGTTAGTAACAAGCAGACAGTAACAGTAATACCTGCCAGTAACATGGAAGTAGTAACCGCAATATACAGGAGAATCCCACGAGACCCAGCATTATGAAGAAGGATCACACGAGACCCAGCATTATGAAGGAGAATCACACGAGACCCAGCATTATGAAGGAGACTCACACGAGACCCAGCATTATGAAGGAGACTCACACGAGACCCAGCATTATGAAGAAGAATCACACGAGACCCAGCATTATGAAGGAGAATCACATGAGACTCAGCATTATGAAGGAGAATCACACGAGACCCAGCATTATGAAGGAGAATCACCAATTGTATTCACTACACACAGTTTCTTCAAGCAACTGGCGCAAGTACGTAGAGGACAATGCGGCATTTTGCGTTTACTCGAACCAAAGAAATGTATTGTTGGAAGTGGAAGCACAGGATTCTGNCACGAGACCCAGCATTATGAAGGAGAATCACATGAGACTCAGCATTATGAAGGAGAATCACACGAGACCCAGCATTATGAAGGAGAATCACCAATTGTATTCACTACACACAGTTTCTTCAAGCAACTGACGCAAGTACGTAGAGGACAATGCGGCATTTTGCGTTTACTCGAACCAAAGAAATGTATTGTTGGAAGTGGAAGCACAGGATTCTGCAAGTTTTGTCATGTCCTGAAGAAAAGAGTAACCTCTGATAAGCAGGCAGGAGACTTTACAAATGTGCCTACGCGTGCTTGTTAGATTTATAATAACGTGTCTTACACAAACGTACGATACAGATACATTATTTGTACACTATTGTATTTATACAAGCGGCCTTTCACTAACGTACACTAAATTTATCAAAGTGTACACTACACAACTCTGTACAAGTTTTCAAAGTAAAAGCATCGTTGCGACATTTGTTCCTGCAATCACGGAGGACTGAGAAGTAAAGACACAAGATGAAGCTTATATGAAAATTATTGTCTCCCCCAAAACGTAGGAAATAAAATAAACATTTCAATTAGTTTGTTCAATCATTAGACGTTTTGGAGCTACTCATTACCTGTTTATATTGAAGAAACACACACAATACCAGATCCTTTCATAAAATAACACCGGTAAAAGCAAACACTTTTATAAAAGTAACACCGGCAATAGCAAACACTTTCATAAAAGTAACACCGGCAATAGAAAACACTTTCATAAAAGTAACACCAGTAATAACAAACTTTTTCATAAAAGTAACACCAGTAATAACAAAGCCTTCAACTAACAAGAAATCCTACTGATATTATATAATGACCCTGAAATTGACGGCTATAGACACTGACGTTACGATTGACGTACAAAATGCAAAGAGACGCTACAGATAACGCAACTCATGTTTGTTAATTCATTCCCGACTGATCTGTGACGCTGACTTACGATCTTACCTGTTCGCTTCTGTGCATGTTTTGAATTCATGTATGATATATTAAGTACGTTATTTTGCGTACACTGTGTACAAAATATACGTACAAGTGGGAAAGCAATCATATGTTTCAGGTACACGAACCGTGCACTTTGGATCTCCATGCAAATTCGTATTTTCTGCTGCGGCGGTGAGAGCAACGCACATCGAAATCCCCAAACCAATTCTGGCCATAAGGAATGCGAAATTTCCGTAGTAGACACAGCACGAAACTTGAACAGCACGAGCATCTGTACTCCATGTAACATCGGAAGGTGCAGGATGTTTTAAGAGCGCAGGATGTTTTAAGAGCGTAGGATGTTTTATGTATAAGTCATGCAGTTCCAGAATGCCAGAATGATAATATTTTATCTTGACTCTGGGATCATGAAGACCATAAAGGCTACAAAACTATTTTTTTGTAACACTGGTACACGTTAACGCAGGCGTTAGGATGTTCATGCGCATCTTAAAGGGCAGAGGTTTTTCTTACAATCACGAAAACCACAGAAAATAATTGAAACATTGATGCATTTCATCAATTGACATGTAATCCCGACAACTAATTATTATTCCCATATAAAAGTCATCAGTTCAGAAATGTTTTAATATTTTCTTATACGAGTGCACGGGTGTAGTGAAAATTTGCACTGTACTCGCAACAGTGAATGAAATCGTAATAAAATTTGCACTGTGCTCGCAACAATAAATGAAGTAATAAAATGTAGTTTGTTAGCAACAATTGTTCTGCTTTGCAACAATCTGATGTTGTTTTATGAGATACATTTCTTAAAATGAATTTTCCTGGTGCGGTTACAACTGCAATACATACATACAGTTCGTGTATTGTTTGTTCAAGGTTGAATCTTTCCCAGCAAGGTCGTGAAAGATTAAGATTCTGGTTTCCTTCATATAACACCGTAAATGCTTTCTAGTTTTTTATTGTATGAAAATTTATCGAAAGAAAGCAGATTCCAAAGATATTCTGTCATCCTTAATAAAATTAGAAGATAATTTTATCATACTTTAATGAATAATACAAATATTATGCTAATTTTGTCAATATCAACTGGCGAAATAATTCATTTTTGTACAGAGACGCATTATCTAGCATCATTATCGACACCGCACCACCACTTCACAGGGAGATACAGAGACGCGAAAACTAGTGTTTCCTTAATTCACCGTCACCACAGATAACAACATTCTCCTTACTTCCGTTGTTCGATTTATCCGTCGGAATTCCCGTAATTTTGTTTAGCATTACGAGTTCCAAAAATACTTGCATACCTCGTTAGAGCTCCAGCAGTCGGACGTGTTACAGACATGCTCGCAAAAACTGGCCCAGTCTCTTGAAGTGATGAGCTGCAGCACATGTTGCTTCTGCATGCAGACTAGTCATTTATATCCTCGTCACTTGTGAAAAACAGGCGAAATTGAGAATTTCTAACCTCATTTTATTAATGAAGTATTTAGTATAATTTTGTAATGATACTACAAGCAGCAGCTGCCGAAAGACGTATAGAAAGGCTTAAAATTTGATACATATTTTTTCCAATTTGCACATGTAGAAGGAGTCTTTGACGTTTAATAAAGCGAATTTTTCTATGAATCGATATTTCCTTGCGATAAATTAAGACTAGTAAAAAATCAATGAAATTTTGTGCCCTGGAGAGTTGATAACATTGAGTATTTTATACTTCAGCTTAATTATTATAAATAATAAGAATTGAATTCTGGTCGGAAAAACATGAAGTGTACAGAACACATTAGCATGTGGAACTTTTATGCTCCCAGTGTTACAACATTTATTTCTGATTTTATGGTTGTACAATCGTGAAGAGTTAGTGAAAAATGCAACAAGATATAACTTTGATCTTTTTCTGGTTGTTGCATGTGAATAGGAAGACCGTGATACAAACAATTTTTACTTTTTAATCAAAAACAAGGAAATACACCTTGTTCTAAAATCTGTTCTGTGTTCTATAAATACATGGTTGATAATTATGAGAAATTGGAAAATAAAGACAACCTGTCATGAAAAATTTGATATCAGTGGACATCCCATTATATCTTTACATTTTTCAAATGAAGAGAAGAAAAATATCGTGTGATGGACTTAACGAGACATCATATGCAGTTTGACCAACTGAAGTCCAGACTGGGATCACGCATGCGTATGAAACACACAGTATAAGACTCTTGTAACCATGCATAACTGCTAGTGTTCATCCTCCTGACAAATATGCCAACAATAAATTGAAAACATACTTAATTCTGGCTCTTAATATGAAAACAATTAGCTCTTTGTTTGCAGAGTCATAAAGAAGTTCATGATTTCGAAGAGACGATGGAAGCAACACCAGACACAGAGACGCCTGCTGAATGCAACCGCCCACTTACGGACGGAAGGCAGAACCTCCGCTTTTCCGTCAAGCCGGAAACCAGCAAACGTGTTAATCATTTGTCGATCCAATTAAGAAAACCAGTTTACTTAGTGTCTGACGTTGTGATGTGAGACGTGGTGGAGGCCTGCAGTGCAGTAGCCTCCATTAGCTGACAGTTTAAACTGCACTGAGGGAGACAGTAGCCTCTATTGACAGTTTAAACTGCACTGAGGGAGACAGTAGCCTCCATTAGCTGACAGTTTAAACTGCACTGAAGGAGACAGTAGCCTCTATTGACAGTTTAAACTGCACTGAGGGAGACAGTAGCCTCTATTGACAGTTTAAACTGCACTGAAGGAGACAGTAGCCTCTATTGACAGTTTAAACTGCACTGAAGGAGACAGTAGCCTCCATTAGCTGACAGTTTAAACTGCACTGAGGGAGGAAGACTGGGAGGCAGGACGACTCATACAACGCTTCATGTTACACCAGAAAACAGCGAAAAAATATTTACGTTGTTGCATTATCAACGAACACATGATGTCGCAATGGTCGAAATAAGATGAATAGTTTTCAGATTTTAAACACCGGTTTGATGGAATTCTAGTCCGTGTCAAATAAGATGTAAGAAAACCACTTCTAGAAGTGTTAAATTAGTAATCGCACGAATTGAAAGTTTTTCATTTTCCGGTGAGACTTGATGTTGCACTACGCGTTCTCCATGACACAGCTTGCATGAACCAACACAATCTGATAACTACACCGAACATCAGTACCTCGTATCATGAGTAAAACGTTTGAATTTTATCAAGCATAAATTTTATGTCTCATATGAAGCGTAAAATAAAATGTATGACTCGTACAAAGAGTAGAATTTATGACTCTTATGTAGCATAAAATAAAATATATGACTTCGAACGAGGAGTAGAATTTATGACTTATGTAGCACAAAATAAAAGGTATGATTCGTACGAAGAGTAGAATTTATGACGCTTCTGAAGCATAAAATAAAATGTATGATTCGTACGAAGAGTAGAATTTATAACTCTTATGAAGCATAAAATAAAATGTATGACTCGTACGAAGAGTAGAATTTATGACTCTTATGAGACGTAAAATTTCTGCCAATAAGTTTGGACTCGCTTGTGTTGTTCGTTTATATCCAGGACTCACAATTGCACTTCAATAATAAACAAACTGAAAGTTTTGTGATTACCTATAAATTTCTGGTAAATGTTCTTACCATCAAGCAAAGATTTCCGTTAATTTAATAAAGATGCAGAGCTTGTTAAGGAAAATCCTGCGCAAAATGAAGTAGTGTGTAGAACCGGCTGCTGGTGTACACATCGACACACAGCTTCCAAAATAAAGAACACGAGTTAAAGTAATTAAGTTCAGGCGATAAGACCATTTTTCCCCTAAATTACACATTGTGTCTCGGAAAAATTTCTACTTCCCTTGTGAATATCCAACTTTCGCTCAATATTAAACCAATTTTAGCTCTTAGCTCATTTGGTCTCGTTAAGGGGAAAAATAGTCAAATTAAAATCGATAATGCATACAAATTTTACTAAATTATATTCATTTGAACAGCAATTCACATGGCGTCTCACTTTTTGCAAACATCAGCAGTTTCAATGTAATTTTCTGCATTGTTCTATTTAGTCGGTCTTTTGTTAGTAGCTTACATTTGTGATAAATTATCTCACCTAATTCGTCTAAGTCTCTTGCTGGAGTATTGAAATATTTGGATTAAGCACAGACAGAAATCGCACCCAGACAAACCAGATCTTTAGGTACATTCAAATTCACGACCGAAGACAATAACTCTCTCACGACGGACAATCTTTCGAAATTGAGTAGCATGACGATTCAATTATCGCATTAACAGAGGAAATAGAAGTATAACGGTTGCTGCATGTTGTTTGAAAAATTTTTTCCGCAGTTAATGAGACTAACAGAACTATAATCTGCTTAACCTTATTGATATTTCATAATGGCATATTTATGGTTCATGGACCCAACATAAAGGCTCATCCTGTCGCGGTTATATTCATTTCTTGGAGTTACAAAAGTCTGCATCGTAAACTGACCAGCTCGTGGCAGCCGCTATAATTTCTGTATTAATCGAGTTAAATATTGCACTTAATTTGATGCGATCAAAAATAGTCAGGAGGGAAGGTTATTGCACGATGCGTCAACATCTTATTACAAAGAATAAGAAATAAACGAAGAGTAATTTTTGGCTTCAAAACAGAAAAAGCTTCAGTCAGAGAGACCAGAATGGAGCCTGGTTCGTATTCTGATCTTAAAAAAGTCTAAGTGCTTGACATTGTCATGTAAGCGCAAGTATTGTTGAGGAGGGCGGAGAGGAGAAGTGTGAAAAGCCTCTTCTTCTGTGAAGACAACCATTCCTTCAGCAGCTAACTTGTCTAACTAGGGGTACAAATGTGCCTAGCATAAACACCTCAAAACTGAATTAACAATAGAATAGAATAGAATGAGGCTATAGGAACAAACCTTCTGGCCCATTCTTGGGTCGGATAATTACTTCGATAATTATTCGGTTGTTTACCCAAGTCCCATGCCGTATTTCTAGCCACGTCAACCATGTCGGCAGCGGGATTCGAACCCGGGTCTTTCCGCTCGCAAGCAGATTCGCTCACCAGTCGACCAAGCTGATGATTCTCACCAGTCGACCAAGCTGGTAGCACATGTAACAAGTTGGTTTAATATTAAGCGAAAGTTGGATATTCACTAGCGAAGTAGAAATTTTTCCGAGACACAATGTGTAATTTAGGGGAAAAATGGTCTTATCGCCTGAACTTAATTACTTTAACTCGTGTTCTTTATTTTGGCAGCTGTGTGTCGATGTGTACACAATAACAATAGGCACATGTAACAAGTTTTCTATTTCTTTGGTCGGCTGCTTAGTAATTTTTTTGAAAAAGGTCAGGAGTTCAAGGAAAATAAAAATTAGGGCAATATAATTATATAAGGCACCTATTCTCTCTTCACTAAGGAGGAAGATTTAATGGACACTATAAACCAAAAGTTCAAGTCTTACCAACGAAGGAGCGTTTGCTAGCAATGAAACGACTGCTAAGACGACGTGTAATCGAGCGTCCAGAACATACACAAAATTTCCAAGCCAGATACGCGCACGAAAAAAGCTTTGAGCTGCCAATAAAGAGGGCGAGGCATGGATTTAGGCTAGGCAGCATATAATCGCCTGGCAGATCGCTTGAGTCCGTAATGCGCGCACCACAAATTATTATTCCTGGAAAGATTACTGTGTTCTGGTAAATCTGAGGGCAACGAAAAAAAGGGAAGTCATCACGCGAGGGAAAGGCTGCGTGGCGTGCTGTAGTCGACAGCGTCCCTCAGTTGTCATGGCAACCAGCTCAACTCAAGGAACGTGAGGGCAGGAAACTGACGGTATCCTGCGAGAGACTGCTGATTGGTCGCAGGATACTGACGGTATCCTGCAAGACACTGCTGATTGGTCGCAGGATACTGACGGTATTCTACAAGACACTGCTGACTGGTCGGAGGATACTGGCAGTATCCTGCGAGACACTGCTGACTGGTCGGACGATACTGGCAGTATCCTGCGAGACACTGCTGATTGGTCGGAGGATACTGACCGTATCCTGCGAGACACTACTGACTGATTGGAGGATACTGACGGTATCCTGCAAGACACTGCTGGTTGGTTGTAGGATACTGGCAGTATCCTGCGAGACATTGCTGTCCAATGGAAAGTTTACTGCTTCAGTTATTGAAAGTTGATGCTATCAGTGAATTAGGATGTCACTGATACTTAATACATACGATTATAGATACTGCAACCACTGACATAAAAGTGATCTAACCAATGAATGGGGCTGAAACGAATGAGATACTAATAGTGAAAATGAAATAGCATTCGCTGGAGCAAATAGGGCACCAGTCGCTGGATTGAATTTGGCATTCCAAACACAAATGGGATTGCATTCAGTGAGGCAAGAGGCAAAAAAATTCATAATAATGGGGTACCGTTCTCTCATAGGAATGGAATGCTCGGTACAGAGATGCAGTAATGTCACTAGCACAAATAAGCAGTACGTAAATAGGATACACGGTACAGAGATACAGTAATGTCACTAGCACAAATAAGCAGTACGTAAATAGGATGCTCGGTACAGAGATGCAGTAATGTCACTAGCACAAATAAGCAGTACGTAAATAGGATGCTCGGTACAGAGATACAGTAATGTCACTAGCACAAATAAGAAGTACGTAAATAGGATGCTCGGTACAGAGATACAGTAATGTCACTAGCACAAATAAGCAGTACGTAAATAGGATGCTCGATGCAGAGATACAGTAATGTCACTAGCACAAATAAGCATTACGTAAATAGGATACACGGTACAGAGATACAGTAATGTCACTAGCACAAATAAGAAGTACGTAAATAGGATGCTCGGTACAGAGATACAGTAATGTCACTAGCACAAATAAGCAGTACGTAAATAGGATGCTCGGTACAGAGATACAGTAATGTCACTAGCACAAATAAGCATTACGTAAATAGGATACACGGTACAGAGATACAGTAATGTCACTAGCACAAATAAGAAGTACGTAATCGACATGGGCACTACATGCCATAAATATTACAGTAATCCTAGGCCCGTAAAAACCGTCAAAGCGACGGATTTCCGTCAAATACAGGTGCTGCATCGGGTTAGGAATTACATGACACAATCACAACTGCTGCTCTCTAATGATGCTATTTTTCAGATGCGTAGGAAAGTTTTGAGCATTTTTATTGACGGTTGTTTGGTTCTTTTTCACTTCCAATTTGTTTTGATGTAAGGCCAATTCCCTAAATTTGGACTGCGTAAAAGTTTTTTCGCGTGGATCATGGACACTGAAACATCATCAAAATGACCGCAGAAAAAAAGAGTGCCCGTGCGACACGGGCGGATCAAAGAACAACAATACCACCAGCATTGGTCGACTGGTGAGCGAATCTGCTTGCGAGCGGAAAGACCCGGGTTCGAATCCCGCTGCCGACATGGTTGACGCGGCTAGAAATACGGCATGGGACTTGGGTAAACAACCGAATAATTATCCAAGTAATTATCCGACCCAAGAATGGGCCAGAAGGTTCGTTCCTACAGCCTCATTCTATTCTATTCTAAACTCCATCAACAACTCACAAGTCTACGGTAGCTTACGCCAAATCTTCCTTCAACAAATGCTCTAACTTGCGAAACTTGTTCTATGAATTAACAGTTATTTTCAAGTGTATATTTCTCTCGCTTCGCTACAGTGATATACCTGAAATCAAAATTCACCATTCGTGCCGAAAACCTAACAACAGTTCCTTGTATTTTTTACTGCATTCAGCTAAAAATTCTGTTGCTGTGACTCTCCAAACTCCGTTTAGTAGGGAATACCGTGCTCTGCATCACATGTACCAAAGTAAATAAATGCTGTCGCATGGTGGTGATGTAATTTCCTCCATGAGCAGTCTGACATGGCAGGTCTAGTTCACTCAATAAATCTCTAGAAAAGAATTAAAAGAATGGAACGTATATAACATCCTACAGACTTGCCAATTATGTAAGTTCAGGCATACCTGACAATTTTATTTGACCACCAAAGCTTCGAAGACACATAGGGAACAGAACTGACGTAAGGCACTACCAGCAGCGGTCAACTACACACACCTCACACGCCAGTTCCTGTCAAAACTTAAAATTAATTCCTTCACAGCCACAAACGGTGCGTCCAAGCGCAAACCTTCTGTTCAAATATAATTCAGAAAATGGTTGCATTGCTAAAGATATGACATTCATTTTTGAGCGCCAGAACTCGCAACTCAGCGGCAAAATTTCGATTGTAGCTGACGAGCAAGTCCTGGAGTTGAAAGTTTAATTATTTAATTTGAATCAAACTAAAATCATATCGTGCCGAAAAGTAAAAATTTTGAACCACAAAGTTAAAGACTGTTTTTGTGCAAACATCACAGGGCTCTGGGGCTCAACGATCAAAAAAAGCCTCAAGCTAGGCAGGATAAGAGAGACTGAGAACGTGTATTGTGTATAATGAAGATGGAGCAACTTAAATATATATGCAGTGTACAAAGAAAGTGCAGCTGCGACAGCGTGCTTCTCTTCCAGCACAGGTTTGCTACCTAACGTACGTCATTTACCAAGGGTGCCTTAGTCCAGTACAAAGAAAGGGAAAATGAAGAGCCCTGTGAGTACACTGCTAGTGGAACACATGTTCGAATACTTCACAGTGCCCCATTTACGTTAAAATTTTATCCAAAGTTAACTCCTTCGCAAATCGTCCATTTCTCCCCACTTGAACCCAGGACATTTCATTTTTGCTGGTCTCACTGTACTACAACGTTTCTGATCTTGCTTGGTTTCTGAGAAGATTGCGGGTTGACTGACGTAACACAAGCAACACCTGAGCCCTGTCATATCATACAAAAATTATCGCGTCACTTTGAAGCGCCTGAGAGAGTTGTTCGTCTAGCACCCACAGAAGCTTGTCAATTTGGTTCTTAAAGCAGTATCACGCTGTACGCTGGACACTTGCTTTCAAAAAACTCATTTCGGGCGCGTGCATTACAAGAGTACGACGAGATAAATGATATTAATGCTCCTCAACATAAAACACAAGTTAATGCGCCTGTAGCTGGAGGGAGATCAGAGTTTAAAATACGCCCTTAGCTACTCTGGCTTCTCATTTCCGTGGTTCTGACGCACGGCTTGCTGGCACATGTACTCGGTCGTAATTTAGCCTGGCATGTTGTAAGCGACTTCAAGCATCACCAAACTCACTACTCGATGAAGTAATTAGAAATTATGTGCGAAAATTTCACAAAACCACATTACAGATCTCACACCATCATTGCAGAGTGCTCACCATCACTGCAGGGTGCTCACCATCACTGCAGGGTGCTCACCATCACTGCAGAGTGCTCACCATCACTGCAGAGTGCTCACCATCACTGCAGGGTGCTCACCATCACTGCAGAG
>VCRD01006591.1:4896-26063 GCA_006783055.1 Trinorchestia longiramus
GGTGATGATGCACAAAACACAACACAGGTGATGACGCACAAAACACGACACAGGTGATGACGCACAAAACACGACACAGGTGATGATGCACAAAACACGACACAGGTGATGACGCACAAAACACGACACAGGTGATGACGCACAAAACACGACACAAGTGATGACGCACAAAACATGACATAGGTGATGACGTACAGAACATGACGCATGAAGTGGTGGAGCGCAAAAGTGGAGTCGGCTATCAAGTCGTGTTAGAGCAAGGCGTCACAGGGGCGTCTCGAGCAAGTCGTGACCAGCATGATGAGGTATCTCTTGCTTTTCTGGCGTTTCATCAGAAAAAATTTCACACGCTACGAAAAAGAATAGAGTTGCATGGCTCCTGGCGCTTATGGAATTTTGTGAGAACACAAAGGTACAGTTGACTACGGTAAGGGTTGACGAGTGTAAAATATTTAGAGCTGAAAGTAAAGTTTCAACTCGAAATGAACTGTTCAGAATGTTTCCTTCATTAGTTTCAGGAAATTTCATCACCAGATGCAAATTCGTATTCGAAACTTAGAGAGACAGTGAATCATACTTAGAGTTTTTTAACAAGCATTCCTGCATCATCAAAATTTACTAAAACATTCACTGGCATTCACGTTTTTAAAAACAACGTTCAACGGTTTCAATAACATTTTTATCTCTACAACGATCGAAAACGCAACCATTTCATGATTAACTGTTTCATTTTTTCGTTTTACCTTAACCGAGTTCCTTAAATTCTATAAATAAGCAATGAAAATCGGGATTTTCCACAATTGATATCATTTAAATAAAAACGCACATATTTATAAGAATTAAAAGTAGTTCCATAGATAGTAAAAAATTCCTCGTGTATTTGCCAGAACAAAAGTAAGACAGCTGGTTATTTTTCTGACTCAATAGAAGAAATCCAAACAATCTTCCGACACTAGTTGCAATTTTTTCTCAAATTTGACAATTAGTCTTTGTAAGGGTATAATTTCTCGCCCTACATGTTCCAACAGAGAATGGCTTTAGACTCTTGCCCGACCGTTATTTAAAGAGGAAGAATAAATAATTTTATACAATCTAATAGTCACAGTTCACAAATAACAAAAACAAAACAGAATGTCAGTAGATTTCCTATTCAATGAACAAGTTAAATTTTCAGACGGCTTGATAGTGCCAGAGCTGTCAGATTCTGCAGAAGCAGAAACTATGCTCAGCCGGCCCCGTAGGTGCGTTTACTGAACATGTGACTAACTACAGTCGCCCATCAAACTTCCCACTCTATCGGTCCTACGCTGAATAATACCTTAACACGTTGACTCCGAAGTGGTACGTATGTGTACCACTTAGGTTAGGTTCTGTAATTTTTTCAGATCCTTCTAGTGACTATAAGTACAAAGTGAAGTTTTACACCAGTTAGGCAATCAGAAGCAACGTGTTAATGAACAAGTTTGAGTAGTGGAAAACTTACTGGCAACAGAATAGTCGGATTATGCAGAAACAGCAAACATGTTTAGCCGGCCCTGAAGGCGCGTTTACTAAACATCTAACGGACTACAGCTGCCAGCTTAATTTCCTAGCCTATTTCACCTATGCTATCAAATCTATACTGCTACTCTATGCTACGCGATCTATGCTGAATTAATCTACGCGACCCAATCTATGCTGAATTGAATCGGGTAAAGGCGCTGCCGAAGAGGTCAGGCCGGTCGCAGGGCAGAAAGATTGCACCCTGAGAATCTAAACGGGAGCGACTGACCAAAAGAATTAAGAAAAAGAAATCACGTGCAAGAAAGACGAATTCATCTACTGATAGCCTTCATACAGTATTCAAAGTGAACACAACAGTGCTTTTCCTGCGAAATTTTGCGCGCGTTTCCTTTCTACAGTCTCTATACAGTATTAACACTCCATGGGAATTATGTCTAACTCATGGAATAGAAGCAAAATTTTAGGCTCATTACAGCCACCTTAAACTCGTGGCACCTCATAACAACAGGCAACAAAAACACATCAAAGCGTTTCAATTACTGCATGAGCATCTTACGCGGCTAAAAAATTATACACGAGAGCATTCCAAATTTTTTAACAAAATATATCATGGACCCCGAACAGAGCACGATAAAGATTCGAAGTAAGTTGCGAGTGAAATAATTCATATCTCTATTATGTTTGGATCCAATGAATAACTTGAAGCTTAAGTATGTAGAAAAAATGCAAGCAATACCTAGAAAAACCTCCCGCTCTCTCGGAAATATTTTTCTTGCGTTTATCATGGTAAATTGAAAATCCTCAATTGTTCAAGATTTCAGAGCGGTAAATCCATCGTTACCTGTTTGTAGTAAAAAATCGATTGTAAATAAAACATTTATAAATGTAGGTCAAAAATGTTTGACTATTTTAAAACAATGCATTCAAAAATGTTTCAGAATTTCAAAATGAACGAGTCCCAGAGAAATAAAGGTTTTCTGTTAGAGCATTTCTCCACAGACTGCGCGAAATCAGTTTTGTTCACGAGAAACAAGGAATCCATCAAATAGTCCACGGATTTTCAAACATACATTTAGATTATTTTAAGCAATGACGATAGTGAGTACAAACGTTCAAGAAAGAAAAGGTCAAACAGAGTGTCAATTACTTTGTTAAATCTTTCCAGGTGTACTGTAAGTTATTTCCTTCATCTTGTAGAAAATATGTAATGATATTTACTCTGCTTGAATACCTAAATTCGTATAAATAAAAATCCAATATTTTTGTTACGTCATCGATAAGCAATGACCTTCCCTGAAGATCAACGTGCAAACTTATACTCTTACTCCTGCTCCACACATGAATTTACAGTTGCTGCACAGGTATACACTTGGTTACTATACTGCTAAACACAGCTCAAGGGAAAAACAATTTAGAGGAATACCTGCATGTTACACTTCATCATGTACAACAACAGCCACTAGGTAATTTGTTGGCATGAAAATTTAAGATCAACATACAAAGTTAAAATGCATGCATAGGAGGGTGAAATCCTGTTTATTGGGATTCAAAATTTTCGAATTCTTTTCTAGCCGCTGCTGAGGTAAATTGCATTAATTGGGTACGGTGTACTCACGTGAACGTGAAGTTGAATTCAAAGTTCGACCCTTCGAAACCACAACGGGACATACCTGTAAATAAATAATAATGATTAGTTTCCGTGTCGCAACATCCTAATAAAATACTTCCAGATCTGAAACATGACATTATTATCAACTGCCTACATATATTAAGTAAATGTAACTACCATTAGGGCGATAAAAACAAATGGTAATATATTGAGCAATATTTTTAATGGAAGCATAAACATGCATGCCTGTGACATTCATTAACTGCACAGTCTCTACAAATCATGCACATCAAAAGTTAGAAGTTCTGAAGGTGGAAGGGAAATTCCACACAAATGTCACAAATTCGTCGTCGACACTGTCCTTAGGTTATAACATAGTAACTAACTATTCAGAACTTTTCCTAGAAACAAAAGCGTCATTCTTGAGAAAAATGGGACTCAAGTTACTTCAAGAAATCTGGCTATCATAAGCGAAAGATGGCTCATACCAGTAGAGTCAGACATTCGTTTACTAACTTGACAATTCAATTTTCTGAAAGTCAACTGAAGCAGTGGGAAATAGGGACAAAGAGCGGTTGAGAGTCTCAGTGAGATTTCTAGTATTCTCAAGTGAATATGCATGAGGAGACGCAATTTTGCCTGTTCAACACAGAATACAGAGATAAGGTGAACAAAAAATTCCACGTCTATTATGTTGTTTAGTTCGAATTTCCCTGCAAATAAAATATTAGAGAGTTATGGGGGAAAACTTTAGGAAATAGTCTTTTATTGATTAGGTAATTCATTACGTGAAGCTTATCAGTTAATATATGTAGTATCAGTCATTACGTAATATGTCATATTCAACGAATCATTTAAAATTCATTAAAAATCATCACTAAAAACAATCAACTGAAAACAAAGAACGGCACAAATCTTTCGTCAAGTTTACAAGTACCTGCAAGAATATTGTGGTCAACTAAAATGAGCAACTTCGTAAAAACCCATGCCAAGATTCCAACAATGAATGTATAATATTTGAAGGTGGTTAAAGACCAAATCTTCTAGACCAAATATGTTAAGTTCCTAAGGAGTCGGAGGTCATCTGATGTGCGCGGCGACCAAGAGATATGACACGTAGAGCCCGCCACTTCAGTTAGCTCACACAAACTGCACAACACCAGCGAAATATTGCAGGCCCGCATTTATCGCCTCTGTTGAACTCAGGTGTCTGCATTTTAGTTTATGCTAAAGTAAATGCCGTATTTTATACATAGTTTATCCATACTTCATGCATACATTTATTGATTTTACAGAAATACTAATTTTTGCATACACCTTATACCCTAACAAACGCCAGAATTAACACTTGTTTTGCAACCCGCGCACGAGGGGCATGACTATTTTTTAGTTTTAGGATATTTTGCCACCCGGATTTAATACAACTTTACTCAATGTTGAGGAAGACATACATAAAGTTTGTGTGAATTTAATAAACATAAATGAACTACGACTTTGCCACTCGTTACAAAAAAGTCTCTTTGAGAAGTAACTTTAACCGTGATATATTTTACATCCTACATATTTACTGAGCCAGGCTTGTTACATAACTAAAGGCTTATGACACTTATTACGCTTTACTATGACGGCCACTATAATACGTAATTAAAATCTTGTTATATCTAATTAATACCATTTTTTACCTAGTTATCTATTTGTCTCCTAAGTACTGTTTCAATTAAGTGGCTCTATGACGAGGGGATGTATGTCATTCTTCTCAAGTATTTCATTTAATTTTAACTGCGAGCATAGCTCGTACATTAGCTTGTACATTAACTGTTCAGGTAGTATTTAATTAGTTATTAATAAGACTCTGCTTAGCCATTTTGCTCGAACAATTGAAAAACTTTAGCGAAAGAGTCTCGTACTTAAACAGAATTAATTCCAAATCACCTTATAAAGGATTAAAATTGTCTCGCATCAAAATTCATTCTAAAATACTTAACAATGACTAGCGAATAACATAAGTTTGTACCATTTTAAATTCACAAAAGTGATAACATTCACTGGAGAATTCGAGCGTGTTCGCCAAAAAGCTGCATTCAAAATAGCCCCCACGAACGACAGACCTGTTTATTCCGAGCAGAAAATTCAACAAAGGCGCAACAATATCAACAAATATTAAATATAATAGTAAATAAATATTCTAGGTAGAAATGAATTCCGTACCACTTGCAGCAACTGAAACCATGTGAGATCCATTGATGCATAACACGTGTAGTGGTTACCGTCTTACTACACTAATACATGACACGTATGGAGGTTATCATGATATTCCACTAATTGATGACACGTACGGTGGTTACCGTGTTACTGCACTACTACGTAACAGGTGTGGTGGTTACCGTGTTACTGCACTACTACGTAACAGGTGTGGTGGTTACCGTATTACTGCACTACTACGTAACAGGTGTGGTGGTTACCGTATTACTGCACTACTACGTAACAAGTGTGGGGGTTACCGTGCTACTGCTCTAATACGTAACACGTGTGGTGGTTACCGTGTTACTGCACTAATACGTGACACGTGCGGTGGTTACCGTTTTACTGCACTATGACGTAACAGGTGTGGAGGTTACCGTGTTACTGTAGTCTCAGTTTAGCGTAAAGAACAAGGCTGCTCAGCGCAGATTGTGCTGAGATTCAACTAGGGTCCATGAATGAGACGAGCTGTTCGCCGAGCTACTGATGTAATCTTGCCCACGACAAGACGTTACGAAGAGAGTCTTGACCGTGAAAGCAAGGTGTGAGCTAATGAACGCAGTGAAGAACTTTATGGAGCTACGAATGAGATAAAAGCTTGTGCTCTATTCACGATAATTTGAGCAGAGTTTTACGAGCCTCTGTGACGTTCGTAACACGTAACATCAATGCCCTGTACTGCAGCAGTGAGAATTGCTTGTTTTTTACACATTTGATCTGAGTTGATGTCAGAGAGAGTTAGCAGTTACTTAACACGTTGACTCCGAAGTGGTACGTATGTGGACCACTTAGGTTAGGTTCTGTAATTTTTTCAGATCCTTCCAGTGACTATGCGTACAAAGTGAAGATTTACACCGGTCAGGCAATCGGAGGCAACGTGTTAAATGATTTTTTATGAACAATCATGGCAAATTATAGAGTAACTTTTGTCGCAGTTGCCACTTGCGTCATGGTCTGATTCAAATCTATATGATACTTCACTGTGTTCTAGCTGCATTTCCATTGGGCTTCAACACTAAAAATGATTTAATTCAAGAATTTTATTCTTTTTCTCACAATTAAATATATTACAACGCTGCACATATTACGTCGAATGAAAATAATAGCCAACCCTCTCAACATTACAAAAAAAGATACGAATCAATTTTTAGTCATATTAGTGTTTTTGCGACAATGAACAACATATATTCATAGAATAAGTTTTCTTCAAATGACACGTTTTCACGCTGAGAAATGCATTATACAAAGAAACGTTGTGGATCCGCCCGAGGCCTCATCGTGCGCTGCAGCCCCACACCGCCAAGTGGCATGGATAATTTCGTTCTAAGCTCAATTATAGTTGAGCTTTTACCAGGTAGTGTTACCTCGGCCACATGCATGTCCAGTGTGCTGGACGCAGGTGCTTGCACAAAGCTCCAGAAGAGGATTTCAGCCTCTACATACCAAGCATGATAGAGACAACTATCCTACTGAATAAATTCGTTTTGTGGTTCGTATCGAGTTTTGGAAATATTTCCCGCTAAATGTAGCCTTTTTCGTACAATTACAATGTATGAATATTGAATTGTGATATTCCTCTAAATGAGATCAATGAGTTTGAATAAGAAATGAATCTCAAAATTTGAATTTTTTCAATGCACCACACACGATAAGAATAAACCAAAGCAATGGAAAACTTGTGTAAAGGAAAATATATATACATATACGTGTTTATAAGTATATATACATATTATTTATAGATAATAGAGATATCTATATTCCAAATAAACCTTACCTTTCAAAACTAAATTCAAAGTACACCTGAAATTCTAGTACCCAAATAATTCTGCGGATAGCGATACAACTCAAACGGTTAACCCCTCATAAGAATTGAATACGTTTAATTTAAAACACATACATGCTAGTGTTAGAAGGCATCCATCAGGACGCAGTGCTGCTGGGTCGGTCGGTCGGTGCCACCAGGAAAGGGCTGAAGAAAAGAGTTTGGTGCAGATTGTACCAGAAAAAGGAAGTGAAAAGGAAAGGGACAGTAGGAGGCGAAAAATGCGCCGTGCGCAGAATTGGGTGGCCATGAAAATTTTTAATAGAGACTGATTGACGGCTGAGTATATATTTACATATATGCATGAACCCGTCAGGGCTTTGCACTTACAAATATGTACAGTATGTATAGTGGTTCATGTACATATTTTTCAAATATTTACAATTATATGCGGACGTGTGTATGTGCATTTTTGCCTGCACACTTATGTACAGTTTTTTTTGTACATGCATACACACACACACACACACACATACATATGTACATATGTTTTTTTTTAATTTTTATAAACATACATACACACAGACATGGACATATATACATATACTTTTTTTTCACATACACAAATGTACATAGTTATTACTTATGTACAAAATTTGACTGGGGTAGGTTTTGAAGTATTAGGTTTGATTACGTTTTTAGGTTATGGAGTGAATACAGGACAGGGGACGAGGATAAGGTTATTAACAGGTAGATAGGGTAGGATTTATCTGTACACATGCACATATGTACACAGATTTACACATATACAAGTTGGACTAGGGTAAGTTCCAGGTGGAGTTACAAGGTTAAGGAATTTGCAAGGGCAAGGATGAGTGTAGGAATATTAGGTTTAGGATGTGGTTAAGGTTGGTGGTTGGGGTGTCCTGACTGTTTTGATGTAATATTTGAAAGATCTAAATAGTGGGAGTTTTATTAATGGTCTTCTGTCATTTTGATGGATACTATGCTGTAGTCTTATTTGAGTCAACGTCATGCTGTCTGACTCTCCACACAGGACCCGGGGTTCCAACTGCCCTCCCATTTTAGGCCGAGCGCCGTCCCGCGTTGAAACCCCGTTATCTCTCAACGCGACTGAGCTCGGCCTTTTGTCCTGTTTTGCTCGTGAATTATAGGTATCTTGGTTGTGGTGCAAGGGCCAGGGCATGCAGTTTCGAACTTTTGAATCTATGGTGCTGCTTGTTGATAAGTTCAGGTGGGTGCGTGAGACTATTATATTGATGTATGTCTATTGTTAGTAAATTGGACCAAATTTTATTTGCGTATTCGTGCAGAAGGATGTTGATGGGTGGGATATTTGTGCTTTCGTGAAGGGATTTGGCTGTTGCAAAATCTGTCCATCATGTGTTGGTTATGTAGCGGAGGGCTCTGTTTTGTACTTTCTGTAGTTTTGATATGGCTGATGGAGATAACGTGTGCAGGGGGATAACTGGGTATATTAATGCAGACCTAACAAATGCCATATATAGTTTTTTCTTAGTAGATTGGGAAAGGTGGGAGAATCTAAGTAGTTTGTTGAGGTTATTGTTTGCTATTGCCATCTAGACATCTGATTTTTAAATCCAAAAGGTGAAAATTGAAGTCCTAAAACTGTGCCTTTTTTGTGCATGGGAAGGATGTGTTGTCTATGAAGATATCTGCTGTATTATATAGGTTGATGGGGATAACTTTGAACTTTTTGGTATTGGTTTGGATTTTCCATTTGCTTTCGTATACGTTGATTTGTGTTATTGCGTGCATGGTTTGTTGAGCTGCATAATGAGGGGGATATTTACCAAACGTTAGTTGAGTGATATCGTCTGTAAAACAGATATACTCAGTATTGGGTAATGGGGGCGGTAAATCGTGTGTATAGAAGCGGTAGAGTGTTGGTGACAGGCATGCTCCTTGGGGTACGCCTGTATGCAGTGTAAACGGGGGTCCTGTATGTGTATCTATTCTTATTGATGCTGTTCTGTGAGATAGTCATTTAGTGTTTTGATGAAGAGTGAAGGTAAGTTTATTTGTGTTAGTTTGTAGATGAGTCCGGAGTGCCATGCCCTGTCAATGGCCTTTGACACATCCCATAATACTATGTCTATTGTGTGCTTTTGTGTCAGGTTTATTGTTATGGTTTCGCGTAATGTTGCTACAGCTGTGTGCCTCTCTGTATTGTCTAAAACCGTGTTGCCTAATGTTGTTGTGATCATGTATTGTTATGTAATTTGTAAGCCTTCTATTAAGTATTTTGTCTAGCAGTTTACTAAGTACATCTAGTGAAGAGATGTGTCTGTAATTTTGTACTGATTTTTGTGAAGTGTTGGGTTTGGAGAGAAATATCATTGTTGCATGTTTGAGTTTGTCAGGGAAATAGTCAGCTGAAATGGACATGTTGAATATATATAAAAGGTAATTGATCATGTTTTTTGGAAGCTGTTTGAGTTGAAGTCTTGTGATGCCTGTGGGACCGGGGGCTTTTTGCTTGAATGTTTTCAGTGTTTGTTGGAGTTCATCAGGGGTTATTGGGGGAAGTGAAGGGGATCAAGTCTATTGATATCTCCTGAGTCGTATGGAGCTATTTCGTGTGTAATGTTATTCATGTGCTGCTGTATTCTGTTCATGTGTTCTGTGTCAAGTTTTCATTGTCCTGATCTGTAAAAATGTTTTGCCAATGTTGTCTGAATATGGGTTCTTTGTCTTGTGGTGTGTGTGTGTGTGTGTGTTATTTTGTGTTAGATATGGTATTTTTTGTTTTGTATTTGAACCCATCATCCTTTTTATAGATCACCAAAATTTTTTAGGATCTTCTTGTATATCAAGTGCTTGGATTATTGTGTTCCGATTATCTGAATGTTGTTTGTAAATGTTCTGAAGTTTGTTTCTAAGAATTATGAGTTGTCTGTTTAGTTGCATTGATGGACCATTGGTTTGTATGTACTGTATTATATGTTGGTATTGTGTTGGGATTGTTAGTGTTTCATGTGTGGGTTTGATGCCTGGTATGATCCTGTGTGAAAGTAATGGTATGCATTTTGCAGTGGCTTCTTGCAGATGTTCTGTCCAAATGTCGAAATATTGGTCTCTTTCTTCCAAAGTAGGGCTATGTTCTGTGGATGGTGTGATTGTTGACAGTATTTTTTGTATTTTTTCCAGTCTGCTTTGTGGAAGTGTCTGCGTTGTTTGATGGGGATTTGTATTGGAGTTGCATAAATTGTGGCTATTATTGGAATATAGTCTGAGGGTGTAAGCGGTCCTGGTTTCAGATGTATGTTGTGGTATGCATGTTTATTTTGTAGTGCAATGTCTGGGGATGTTGTGCTTCTGTGTGTGTATAGTGTAGGGAAGTTTGGACCTACACTATCCACACACAGAAGCACAATCAGTGCTGCTAATCAAAGAGTGCTGTTGTTGTGCACTTCACTCACATTCAGTCGTGCACGCACGAGTTGCGGCTCTAAGCCCGTACCATTCGCGAGTTCTATGCCAATCTTGGCAAGCATCAGCCTGCATAGGGCCTGAATCGACCAAGATCCTCGAAATGATACTGGCCCCATCGATCTAGGTAAGACAGACCTCTATCATCTGGTGCTGCAAAATGGCAGTATTTGGATAAGTGGATGAGTTAGTTTGCATGGGATATTTTTGAGACGGCGTGTACCAAATATAGTGTTAGGGACGGCGTGTGTGTATATTGCACAGCATTAGGGACACCCTGTGTACTAATAGTGGTTAGTATTAAAGATCTATCGCAGCATAAATGATACTTGGAAGTATAAAGCTAGGTGAGTTCAAGAAGGTGGTGTTAAAGTTCCAATTCTACTATTATTGTTCATCACAAACTTCTGCAAATCAATTAAATTAGGAAAAACTAAATTCACTATCTATTACCTTAACAAAATAGTAATATTCGGAACCAGCTTGGACTGTACTAATATTCAATTGAACAACGTAGAAAGCACTGATATAAATAATATAGACAATGAATACGCCGAGAACACATTTAAATCCATCGCAGCTGAAATACACTTAAAATACAAATACGTTTGAACAATCGGAATAAATTTATTGACACAAGATTAAATTTACCAAACACAGAACAAATCTAGAAGTATCATGAAAATTCTCAAAAAGATCGGCCACTCCTGCTGCAGGCACAAAGCTAAGACCTCAGATTCCATCAAGAGGGAAAAGCAGCAGTGGGCGCTCGTTGAGAAAATTTAACAGCCTCTGCTCCCGTAGAAGCCCAGCTCGCTGAATACTGCAAAGGTAGCACAAGAACAGCGTAGCCAGAGTAAATGACAGAGATATGCGTGTGGTGCTCGAGATAGATAAAAGAGAAAGAAGAAACTGGCAAAGCACACTGAGGACAACGAAGAGAGAGGCAAGACAGGTGGATGACAAGAAAGAGAGAGACAAGACAGGTGGATGACAAGAAAGAGAGAGACAAGACAGGTGGATGACAAGAAAGAGAGAGACAAGACAGGTGGATGACAAGAAAGAGAGAGACAAGACAGGTGGATGACAAGAAAGAGAGGGACAAGACAGGGGGGAGGAAAAGACAGGGAGGAAGAGACAGGCGGAAGGCAAGGAAAGCGAAGGAAAGAAAGGTAAAAGTAAAGATAATGAAAGAAAAAGAAAGACGAGGACAAAAAAATGGCTTTCTGTCTAGGAACTCCTAGTGCTGTTGTACGAGTAGGTCATACAAAGTTGCGTTGTAAAGTGCTGATGTTGACTGTTTTGAGTTTTCTAAATTACGGACACCGAACAAATATTGAGTTCTGTACTGTCCTCCATAAACACACACATTTCTCTTCAGAGGACCCTTCATACATATTTTTTACTTCCCTTCAGATATTTTTGCTTCCGAGTGAACAATCACTAACAAATAAGAACTAAATTAATCTCACTTATGAGTGACTACACCGATTAAAATATGCCATAAAAAACGCCTTTATATCGTTGCTGGTCTATTCAATACAAACTTCATTGGAGTATGCATGGCATACCATGCTACCATAACGTTTGTTTTCTAAGGTAGTCTGAACGTCATGAAATTTGTTTCCTAACCTTAGCACCCGAACGCCATAAAGTTTGTTTCCTTGGGTAAGCAACTGATCACCATTAACTTCATTTTCTTAATTTAACACCTGAATGCAATAAAGTTTATTTCCTTGACCAAACACCTTAACGCCATAAAATTTGTTTCCTTGGCTAAACACCTAAACGCTATAAAGTTTGTTGCCTTTGCTAAACAATCTAATGCCATAAGCTTTGCTTCCTTAATTTAAGACCTGAAATGTTTAAAGTTCAATTGTGTGCAATACAAGTGAAAGCTGAACTTAATGCTGTTCATTGATTGCACTTGCAGGAAGTCAGGGAACAAGCGTTCAGCTGTGTCGCTGGGAGCCTCATTCTCGTTGTTGTGAGGGACTCTAATTAAGGTCTCCCGAACCAGGCGCTGGTCACTGCAAATTATTACTTTGGAAAAACAAAAGCAGGACAAATAAAATGCATGGAAAAAAATTACAGGGCTGAAACTGGCAAATTGGAAAGAGAAGAAAAAAGGTAGTATAGTAAAGAAGCTTTGTAAAAATGACAAAATAAGGATAGAGAGTATCGTACAATCAGTCTAACATCTGTCATTAGTAAAACAATTGAAAGGTTACTCAAAGTTCGTATAAAAAATACCTCCAAGCTAAAATCTGATTACTGACACTCAGCACAGATTCAGGGAAAAACGTAGTTTTAACAAACTTCCTCGATTGTTTTGGGGAAGTCAACCGCATGTACGACTGTACAAAATCCTAAGACCAGATATACCTCGACTTTCAAAATGTCTTTGACAAATTTTCGCTCGAAGGAGTGATGACCAAAGGAGAAGTGCATGGAATACTAGGCAACTACTCTCGATGCGCAAAGTAACAGAATTGCACTCAGCGAGTGATGATTCACGATCAAGCCCGTGATTCAACGCATGCAACATCATGAGTCCTCCAAGGGAGCATTTTAAACCTGTTCCTCTTCATCATCTACATCAACGACCTAGACGTCGAATCATAATTAAAATCAAAAAATTCGCTGATTACACAAAACTCTGGCATGAAGCGGTCCCCAGAAGACAGTATAACAATTCAATCAGACATCAACCGTCTACTACAATGTGTGTACGTTATTGAAATAATTTGCGAAATCGAGGTGTATGTGTGTGACTTATGTTTTTACTTTAAACGGCATGGGACTTGGGTAGCAGTCAAAGAAAATTCTAAACGTTTCGTTTCTAGTGTCTTATTCTTTTCTCTTCATCCATCAGACGGATTCTGCACTACCGTTTCGAGCACTGAGAATATACTGATGAGCTACACAAATCCCAAGAGAAATAATGACATGGCTGCTAGAGAATAGCTCAAAGTAATGAACAAGTCCAGTAATCCTCTTTGGCTAACTTGCACTAGCCTCTCAAAAGTTACCCCGAGGATGCGGTCGGCACGAAGAGCCAACACACTCAACTCGAGAAGGCTCATCACAAGAGGCGAAACTTCCCTAAGCGACGCTTAATTCGACGCCCAAATTAAAGTCGTAATGCAGGTATTGGCCTCTGAAACTTTGAGTGTAAAAACACGCGAACAGCAAAAACCATACGTTATTTCAGGTACAAAATAACGAAGTGGACTCGTATTTTTCCCTATCAGCAGTTGGAGTTATGAGAAAAGGCTCTCGTACGCAAAAATCGAAAAAAAATCATGCATGTTTCATGCAACGTTGGTTGACTTCATTCTACTTGCTATATAGTTATCTGAATGGGTGAGTGAACAAATATTGAAGCGCTACGTGAGAACAACATGAAACGCAAAGATGAAAATGAATTTAGTTTATGTTAATCCAGTGACGTCAACTTCAATTGACTGCCATGCATGCGTATCTTGTAGCCCCATCACCAGTTCTTCGTGGTGGTACATACAGCAGTCAGAGCAGTCAGATTATAGGTACATAAAGCAGTCAGAGTCCTAAAACCTTAGTATTTTAAATGAATTTAAATGACACTTATAAAAACCATTTGTTCGTCTCCGATGTGATAGTTTCACAAAAAATCTTAAGAACGCATTGTTATTCGAAAAGCTGAAGGTTCTCTTCTGTCTTGAATTCAGCAGAATGATTTAGGGAATACCATCTTTACAAACTGAACTCAGGTGAGAAGACAGTTTTTCCACATCCTACCTTAGTTTATAGAGTATGCACATGCACAGCGTATTAAACTCAACGAAGACAAAAAAGAATAATAATGACGAAGAAAAACAAAAAAACAATAAGAAGAAAGAGGAGGAGGATGAGGAGAAGGAGGAAATTGACGCCATTTCACCCTCCATGCATAACGCAGTAGCGCTACATTTTCTCATCTCAGTGGTGCGTGCCAGCGAAGGGACGTAACAGTTCAATTGGAAGGAGTCGAATTCTTGAACGTGCAATAGACGCTCCTACCGTGAGGGCTCTTGCGAGGTCTGATGGGTGTTGGAATGTTGGGCAGCATTGGTAGTTATTGGTTCGGGTTTCCCAGACTTGTTGTGCAACTTTCAGGTGAAAGTTGTGAACGTGACGATGAGCATGAATGGCAACTCAAACCACGAATCTCCAACATGGAGGATTACAAAGTTTTTGATTACAAACTTCGTCAATTTTTAAATTCTTAATTTTTGATATTTCGCTGTTAAATTGCTTCACGCGGGACATTCTGCACGTGGAACATTCTACCTGCGGAATATTTTTTTTAGAGCATCCTCATTAAGAACCTGCAACAATTCGAACAACGTACATTTTAATAACGTTTTATTAAAACGTTTTATGGAATCTCATTTTATAAATATTGATCGTGTACTCCCGAATTAACCAAGTGGAAACCAAACAATTTTCGATTCGATGAACTGATGACGTACGATTTCATGACGTCAACTGAAATAAAGTTGCAATGCCAATTTTACTGAAGCCGTATGTATCGGACTACAATCTAACTTCCTAATAATATACTTCATTATACCTGAATTTTGGGAAGTCTGATCACTCATAATTTAGAAAGCAGCATAGACTTTTAATGGCTTATATTTTAGGCTGCCATTGAAGCCTGATGCGCAGTTAATCAGCGCCTGAATATCAGCAGTTTAGCATCACGCCGGTTATTTAACAAGCTCTCATTCTATGTTCTATACAAAGAGGCAACCATACAGCTGCGCAAAGTATTTACGTAATGCAACTATTCAAATAGTTATGAACCTACAAAATTTACTAAACTAAAACATTTAAAATATATATATATATATATTATTAGCGACTCTGCATCTTAATTTCAGGGCAATATTAAAACGAATGCGAATGTATTCATCCAAGCATAGGATGTCCAATTTCGTTATAATAGAAGTTATATGTAGATTATACGGAGACATTACTGTATATGAAGCTGTTGGTGGACACATCACTGCAGTTCAGCAGTAGAACCTTGACTTTCATGTCCACCTCACTCTACTGAATCAACATCAGCAGCAGAGCAGTCAGCTTTCCCTCTGAGGGCCAACATTTACCCTCTGGACCCTGTCACAGCAAAGCCATAAGTTCATCTGAGCTGCTGATGTATGAAGCGCCTAGTCCTGTGTAGCCTTGGCAACAGACCCAACCACCACCTCCCCAACCTGCTCACAATTCCATCTGGTGACCTTTTCTTCGAACTGCGACTGGCTCTCTATATTTGCCCAATCAATATTTTATGGCTAAAATTAAGAGGACGGATGAACATCAGTAGTTGTATTTCCCGTTTCAGAGTCACCATCTATTAAAAATTTCAAAAGGAAAATTTTAAAAGATTTGTTTTCGAAAGGTCGTTCACGGGGAAGAAACTTGTACTCCTGTTTTTAAAACTCACCAGTGTTGCATCATCAATCATCAACTCTACATAATTAATGCTGTTACGTACTTAAATATTCATAAGTATAATACGCTATGAGAAAACACTTTTCACATAGTGTTTGGTATCACACACTATGGGAAAAACACATTTTTAAAATTTAGCCATCGTAGATACTAAAAACGCTGGATTTCTGTGAAATACATGATTTTTTGTTATTAGCATTCTTTATCATAATGAAAATGCCTTTGGAAGGGCGGCGCAGACTTTCAACATAGAGATAGAGAAGGCCAAGAAAAAGCAGATCTCAACAAGAACAAGATGCAGTCTGAGAAGAAAGAGGAATGAGTGAATTTTTCTTATAAGCGGATGCACTAGTCATCGTCAGAATAACACAGTACTCAGAACACCACTGAAGAACAACAATTCCCGTGTAGGAATAAATTAAAACACTATCACAATTTATCAGTTACAAGAGCTCACGAGTCCTCTCTCTCCCCTCAATAAAAATCGGATCAACTGCATGTTTTAAGAAGGGATCGAGAATAATTCGAAATTCCATCATGTAAAAGCTATCCCAAGTAGCCCGTTTGTGACCCCATCCTAACACCAAGTTCGAATCTTAAGTTTGAACGCCAAGTTTGAACACTAAGTTTGAATATAAAGTTTGAACGCTAAATGCTAACAAAAGCATCTCCATCAGTGCTGCACGAGCGACCGCCACGCATTTACACTCGTGTGGTTACGGTCTGCAGAAGTCTATAGCTCTTGTACGTCTTCATTCCTGGTACTCCTGAACATAACTGCAGTGCCACAGCGCAGCAAATTGACTTTAGAACCAAAGGCCCTATTCGAATGCAAATGAAATGAATACTGTGCAGAGTTTTGTAGGGCGCCCAGCTCTCAAAGAATTCCTTAGGGAACCAAAACGCATCAGGTATTGAGAAATTTCTGGTTTCTTGCGACAGACGTCGGTGTGTTATGAAAACTAGTCTTATGATAACAGAGTTGTGTGAGTTAATCTAATAAGCATTTTAGAGCTCCGTTGTTATATTTATAACAAACTTGAGAGCGTTCGAAATCGGAGCAGTCGACCTGATAAACGTCGTCAATATCCTTTTTGTTCACTTCACCCCTGAAATGGGATGAACGTAATTTTTACCCATCGCTTAACAATGTTGTAGCGTTACCGAATGGATATGTTCGTTGTATGTTTTAATCAACATTGAATTTACTTAACTCAACTGTTAACGTTCTAAAACAATGGAATTAGTCAACTTTAGATGCTACTAAGATAACTTTCAAGTTTTAAAAAATCCTTGTTGATCGAAAAGGTTGCTTCATAATATTCCGCTTTCATTACTGGTCAGTAGAAATAAGGACTGCACGGTCGTCCCAGGCAAATTGAAGTGCACCCACAGCGCTAGCACCCATAAAGGTGGCAAAGTGGATCAAAACTATAGTGCGTAGTATCGATAATGCTTGAAAATTTTCCTTAGTTGTACGACTCGACACTTAATTTATTTTAGAGCTCCAGCGGCCTTAGGTGCCTCGTTCAGACTCTCAACTTCTAGAAAATCGAATAAAACTTCCAGTGTTGTTCGTATAATGATGCTTTCCTCAAGCCTACCCTGTGTATAGGGCGAGAAAAAACTTCATTATTAAGGTGCGCTTTCAATCTTTTCAAACAACGCGGTATATGCCTTTCATTAGAACTAATATGTCCTTACATTGAAGCTGTACGGAGCAGTGAATCAGTCAAAGCAATTGCAATGGGAAGGAAAAGATATAATGTAGAGTATAATTTAACATAGATTGAGAGTTACAAGTGAAAAATTTTGAAAATGATAGAAAGGAATTATTAATATTACTACATCAGTATTTCAAACATTTTGCACTCAATTAAGATCAATTTATGGAAAACTCGCTAAATTATTGAAGTGGCGCCACACGGTGCAAAATTTAGCGTCTGTCGGTCTGACTTGCAGCCAGCAAAAAGAAACTGCGCAAGCATCTCACAAACAGAAAGACGAAGCGAGAATGTAAAGATGAAAGATACACGTAGGATGACTAGTATGGGGATAGAGGATGAAGAAAGCACGCAAGCCCACAGCGGATTCCTGTCCTTAGTATTGCTAATTTTGCTTTGAATAACCAAATATACCACTGATGAGTGCCGTTTCTTCACTGCGCACTGAAGAAGGGAACTCTAATCACACCCGTGCAAAGGCAACCACGGGCCATAAATATCCAGAGGAGAGCCCAGTTTCCAACACGATCTTATTCAGCGCACTCTTCCAACAAACAATTGGTCTTATCAGCAGGTCGCCGGTACTGCACTGACGCTCATACGCACGCATTTCATCACTATTAGAGCGTAGTTCTTGTTCCGCTTTAGGGCAGTTCTTATTCCGCTTCAGGGCAGTTCTTATTCCGCTTCAGGGCAGTTCTTATTCCGTTTCAGGACAGTTCTTATTCCGCATCAGGGCAGTTCTTATTCCGCATCAGGGCAGTTCTTATTCCGCATCAGGGCAGTTCTTATTCCGCTACAGGGCAGTTCTTGTTCCGTTTGAAGGCAATTTTTGTTCCGCTATAAGGTAGTTATGGTTTCGTTTTAGGACAATTCTTAACTCATTTCATAGAAATTATTGGCCCGTTTTTAAGTAATGCTTGCTCTGCTTTAGGATGGTTTTACCCTACCATGGTCCAACATACCGGTAAATATAGCGTGTGTAGCTCATCACGCTCACTTACATAACAGAACACAAACCTGCTATTCATAGGGTAATAGCACGAGCAAAGTGACAGTAGTACCAAAACTACCCTCAAGAACCAAGACAAAAACAGAAATTATTCAAAATCTGGGCTAAAGTAGTATACCTGTAAGCTTACTTCTATGTAATCCTATCAAATTAATTATTTCATGCGTTAAGGTTATTTAATATTCTACATTTTCTTCTCACCCGCCATTGTAGCGGTCTGTATCACAAAGTCTGTTTATTAACACTTGAACACGAAGTACAACTGAAACAATCACAAATGTACAAATCTTCAATGACATTTTTAACAAACATCAAAATGTTATCAATGTTTGAAATGCCTGTCTTTGTTTAGAAACGAAGAATTAGAGACAATAAGCTGAATAGAACAAGCAAGCCCAGTGCAAGGCTTGGAGCAAGTCTTTGTTCAGTTCTCTTGCTTGAAAACTTGTAAAAAAAACTAGCTCTCCTCTTCAACACCCCTTGAAGTATCTGCTCACTGTACAGAACAGAGGACAATGGAAGCAAGGGAACATTCTTTGGGCGGATGAAGCCAAAAAGTTCTGCAAATTCTGTAAATCGAGTTGTTGAGAAAATGTATACTTGTAAGAAACACGAATTGAACTAAAATGACGCCCACTCACTGCTTAAAAGTTTTGCACAAACATTAAGAAGATCTCATTAAACTAATTCTTCCAACTTAACTAACGAATATATTTTCTAATCACTTTTCTGACTCTGATGATGAGAATATAACAATCTAAGATATAACAAATTTTTTCCTTTATAGTTGAATACTCAAGTAATATTGTTACACGTGACGTGCCTAAGCAGTTTTCCCCATTGGGGAAAAAATTATTCTTATAATAAAGGCATTAATTTCTCCATAAAATAATGACGAGTAGAGCGATACTTTTTTCTCCTAAACATAATTTATGTAATCTTTGATTTTGACTATGAATTTTTGTTCAACTAAAGTTTCGCACAGACCTTAAAAGTGAACCATTCTTTTTATCATGCAGATAGAAGTCAAAGCGACATGGGACTTGCAGTCAATAGCAGTGCAGAACAAAGGCGGGTTCATAATAGCAATTAGTGCAGTAAGCGGTCCTTCAACTCTAGTTTTGGAGTGAATTAAGTCTGCCGAAAGATCATTATGGGTGCGAAAACATTTCACTTCTCATCAGGCTGGTCGCCTCTGAATTAGGAAGAAGGCAAGAAAATTTCCCACACCTGAATGAAAAAACTTCCAGTCAGTGGAGATCAGAGCTCGAGCAACAATTGCGTTGACATCGGGGGATGAACTACAGCAAATAACTCATTTCGAGGTCCAAATTCCAGAGGACACTGCAAATCTCACGACGGAAACCCGAGAGAATATTTCCCGCCGGTCTTCATTAGTCAAGTAGGACATAAAAAGACAGAACTGAATCCGAGGCTTGAAGGATGTAGCTGAGAGACTGGCACGGTAGTCAACATCAGTGGACAGGTCAGCAGGAAAATGCAATTGTGAGAAATGGTTAAACGTGTGCCTGAATCCAGCCACATAGTCCAAGCTCCAGAGTCCAAGCTCCAGAGTCCAAGCTCCAGAGTCCAAGCTCCGGAGTCCAAGCTCCAGAGTCCAAGCTCCAGAGTCCAAGCTCCAGAGTCCAAGCTCCAGAGTCCAAGCTCCGGAGTCCAAGCTCCAGATTTCAAGTTCTCTATGATTTTAAGCAACTCTTTTAGAAGACACTATCTCAAGTCCCTTCATCACAGCCAGCAAACTCGGCAATTTCGCATGCGTGGGGATTTTTAGGACCTGAATTGCAGTTTCCACCTTGGTGTGCACACAAAGCCCAAAGAATTTCTCCGTAACTCGGCATCCACAGCGTCGTGTGGGACCGATGAGCTTGTTTCTGAGGTGTGAAGCTCCTTTCAATTGGTAAAGAAAAGCTTAACAAAGGATACCATATTGAGAGCCATTCCGATTTTCACTGATTTGTATTCACATATTCAGCTGAATAAACGTTTTTTCAGAGCTTTTAACTTTGAAGATATCTGTTGTAATGTCAATGGTCATCGTTTTCTCTGGTCACTCCTCTTCCAATGCTTCTCTCTATTAACTGTGAAATATTTTCTCCACGCCAAGAACCTTATCTACTTCTACACCTTGTGACGTACAATAGCTGCGCTCAGTCATCTACCATCCGCTGTTTCCCTCTCTACACCCCACACATCCCACTCCACCTGCACTACCTTCTTTCGCCTGTTGCACGCCGTACCCTCACATCTGCTTTAAATCCCTCTCCTCGACTGGCTGAGCCTTCACCCTCACACGCCTTCACCCTCACACGCCTTCACCCTCACACGCCTTCACCCTCACACGCC